>PVHY01007257.1:53017-68720 GCA_004024945.1 Uropsilus gracilis
TTTTAATTCATTTTATTGATTTGTCACAATTGTGCATTAATTGATCCCTCCTCCTCCTCGCTCCATATCTCTCCTCTGTATCTCCCCCCTTCATTCACTCCTCCCATTTTTCTGCAAATTGTTGCTTGGGTAAGTTGATGTTCAGTTGTTGGTTGTTTGGCCTGTTTTTCTCTTCTGATATCTGGTAAATGTGTGTGTGTGTGTGTGTGTGTGTGTGTGTGTGTGTGTTTTTAAACCCCAGGGCTTTCCCACTTCACTAACATTTGTTAACTATCCTGATCTTTTGTACTCTTCACCTCCCCTGCCTTCTTCCCCCTCCTCCTCTCTCGCTCCATGGTTCAGTTCCATTGGTTGTTTTCATTTTTTCTTATTTGTTTGTTTTTCCCTATGTCCATCATGTAAGTGAGACCATCCTGTACTTCTCTTTTTTTTTTGACTTATTTCTGCTAATATGAGTCTTTCTAGTCCATCCAGATTGCTGCAAATGACATGTGTTTGTCCTCCTTGATGGATGCGTAGTATTCCATTGTGCACATGTACCACATTTTTTTAAGCCAATCATTTGTTTGGGGGCATTTGGTTGGTTTCCAATTCTTTGCAACTGTAAAGAGGGCTGCAATGAACATGCGCATACATGTGTCCTTTTGAATTAATGTCTTCATGTCCTCTGGGTAGATTCCTAGTAGTGGGATTGCTGGGTCGAATGGTAAGTCCACATTCAATTGTTTGAGGGTCCTCCACACCATCTTTCATAGTGGCTGGACCAGTTTGCACTCCCACCAGCAGTGTAAGAGAGTTCCTTTTTCTCCACATCTGTGCCAACATTTGTTGTTGTCTGTTTTATTTATGTGGGCCATTCTTACTGGTGTAAGATGGTATCTCAGTGTGGTTTTAATTTGCATTTCCCTGATTATTAGTGAAGTGGAACATTTTTTCATGTCTACTAGCCATCTGTATCTCCTCTTTGGTGAAGTGTCTTTTTAGTTCTTCTCCCCATTTTTTGATTGGGTTTTTTGCTTTGTTTTTGTTGAGCTATAGGAGCTCTTTGTGGATCTTTGTTATCAGACCCTTGTCACTTGTCTGCAGGGCAAAAATTTTCTCCCAGTTGGTTGGGTTTCTTTTTGTTTTGTTTATTGTCTCTTTTGCTGAACAGAAACTTTTTAGTTTTATATAGTCCCGGCTGTTTATGCTTTCCTTCATTTTTTTGCTGGCCATAGTTGTTTCCCCAAATGGATTTCTGAGGTGAAATTCATGAAGGGTTTTGCCCAGGTTTTCTTCTATGTATTTTATGGTTGCAGGTCTCACTTCCAGGTCCTTTATCCATTTTGAGTTAATTTTTGTACAGGGTGTGAGGGTGTTATCCTGGTCAATTTTTTTACAAGTTTTGATGCAGTTTTCCCAGCACCATTTACTGAAGAGGCTATCCTTGTTCCAGGTTATGTTTTTTGCCCCTTTGTCAAAGATTAATTGACTGTATATGTGTGGTTTTATTTCTGGATATTCAATTCTGATCCATTGATCTGTTTGTCTGTTTTTGTACCAGTACCATGCTGTTTTAAGTATTATGGCTTTGTAGTACAGTTTGAAGTCTGGAATAGTAATACCTCTGTTCTCTCTTCTGTTTGTCAATAGGGTTTTGGCTATTCGGGGTCTTTTGTTGTTCCATATGAATTTCAGTAATTTTTGTTCTATCTCTTTAAAATATGTCATTGGAATCTTTATTGGAGTTGCATTGAATCTATAGATGGCCTTTGGTAGTATAGCCATTTTGATAATGTTGATTTTTCCGATCCATATTCAGGGAATGTCTTTCCATTTTTTTTTTACATCATCTTTTATTTCTTTTAAGAAATTTTATAGTTTTCTTTGTATAGGTCTTTTACGTCTTTTGCTAGGTTAATTCCCAAGTATTTGATTTTCTTCGGTGCAATGGTAAATGGGGTGTTTCTTCTAATTTCTTCTTCTTCTGATTGATTCTTTACATATATGAATGCTATTGATTTTTGTGTGTTGATTTTGTATCCAGCTACCTTACCAAATCGGTTTATTATTTCAATCAGTTTTTCTGTTGATTTTTCTGGATTCTCTACATAGAGAAACATATCATCCATGTATAATGATAACTTTATTTCTTTGTTCCCTATTTGGATTCCTTTTATATCTTTCTCTTGTCTTAATCAGTGAACCATCTTAATCTTTTGTGCCCTCCCTTGTTTTGACCCTCCTCTCCCCCTCTTGCTCTATGCTTCAATTCTTTAAGCAGTTTTAAATTTTTCTTGTCCGTTTGTTTGTTTTTCCTATATCCCTCATATAAGTGAGACCATCCCATATCTTTCCTTTTCTTTCTGGATTATTTCCACTAACATGATTCCTTCTAGCTCCATCCATGTTGTTGTAAATGACATAAGTTCGTTTTCTTTGATAGATGCATAATATTCCACTGTGTAAATATATCACATCTTATTCAGCCGGTTATCACTTTAGGAACATTTGGGTAATTTCTATATCTTAGCAAATGTAAATAATGCTGAGATAAACATGTGAATAAAGCTGTCCTTTTGAAATAGTGTTTTTGTTTCCTCTGGGTAGATTCCCAGTAGTGGGATTGCTGGGTCGAATGGTAGTTCTACCTTCACTTGTGGAGGGTCCTCCACACAACCTTCCGTAGTGACTGGACCAGTTTACACTCTTACCAGCAGTGTAAGAATGTTCCTTTTACATTGCACCAACACTTGTTGTCCGTTGTTTTCTTTCTTTTTTTTTTCTTTAATATGGGCCATTCTTACTGGTGTAAAGTGGTATATCAGTGTGTTTTGATTTGCATTTCCCTGATTATTAGTGATGTGAAGCATTTTTTTTTTCATATGCCTAATGGCCATCATTATTTCCTCTTTGGAGAAGTCCTTTTAGTTCTTTTCCCCATTTTTTGACTGTGATTTTTGCTTTGTTTTTGTTAAGTTGTATGAGTTCTTTGTAGATCTTTGTTATCAGACCCTTATCACTTGTATGGAGAGCAAAATTTTTCTCCCATTCAATTAGGTTTTCTTTCTTTTGTTTTTTTGTCTCTTTTGGTGTATAAAAGCTTTTTGTTTAATGTAGTCCCAGCTGTTTATGTTTTCCTTCTTGGAGAGTTTTGTCCATATTGTCTTCTATGAATCTTATGGTTTTGGATCTTACATCCAAGTCTTTTATCCATTTGAGTTAGTTTTTGTATATAGTGTAAGGAAGTTGTCCTGTTTTTTGTTTTTTTGTTTTTTTGTTTTTTTTGCATATATTGGTCCAGTATTCCCAAAACCATTTATTGAAGAGGCTAGGAAAACATTTTTCATACATCTAAATTACCAACTTCATAGCTTGACCTAGTCTACCTTAAACATGTTCAAAATACTTACATTCACCTATAGTTGGACAAACTCATCCAATGTAAAGTTTAATTTAAAATAAAGTGTTTAGTATCTCAGGCACAGTTTGTTTGTAAGCATACTGTGATGTGAAAACATAGTATCCAAAAGATACTGGCTATGTGGTAAACAACCCTCAAGATATGTGGCCAATCAAGAATTTGCAACTCACTGCTGCTACATGTTGCTGTGCTGGGGAAAGATCCAATTTCAAAGCTGAAAGTTGGTTGTAATTGAATGAGCTTGCATCAGAAAGTCACAAGATCATAAATTGTAAAATTGAGAGTTTAATATGCAATGTTGGACTTATCTTGACAGAAGGAAACACTTCTATTTGGCTGACCTCTGTGGACCTTAACAAGAGCTGTTGGGAGAAATGGGCCAGTTGGAGGACGCTGTATTGAACTGCTAGTCTGACAGTAGGCACGGAGAACTACATCTGAGAACACACCTGCGCTGAAACAACACCTTTTGGTCTGCAACCTACAAACACAGTAATATCCCTCCATCCTCTCTGTGATGGATGATCACATCACATTATGATGGATAATCATAGAATAACAAAGGAAGAGAAGATTAGAAAAACGATAGGTAGCAGAGTGGTGTCCTAAGCTGGACAAAGGTGTTAACTTGATCTTACTCATGTGGAAAATGGTAGATTTAAGAGTAACTGGGTTGATAGCAAATGAATTTCATGATAAAACTTGTGGAGTATATAATAAATCTTCCAAAGATTTCAGGTATAAGAATGACTTTACAGAGCTATACATGTCACAGATTCAAAGCAGCCCTGAAGAGAATAATGTTCACCCCCTCTCTTACCAACAATGGTAAAAGCATCTACATTTAATTTTGCAGTATAGTTACTCTGCAGAGATTTGTTTGACTATAGTCATTGCTGGTCTTGATGGTCACACTGGCTTTTCTTGGGACTTATTGAAGACTTTGGTTCACTTGACTCCTTTTCCACTCCTGGTCTTTTTTTTTTTTTCGTTCATGCTACCTCCCATTGCAAGAACCCTGAACAATATTTAAAGCTGTGACCTTTAAATAAAACAGGCATTTAAAATCCTTGCTATGATTTAAATTTTGAGCATGAGCCAGCTGTTTTAACCCAGAATTGCTGTGGGGTATGAAAAATTGCTAGAACAACTTAGGATAGAACTTTCTATTTCCAATTGGCATCAAATGATGATACATGAATTATACTTTTTTGTCTCTTGGTGCTTTTCCACATTTTACAATTCATACAGTGTCAGAAAAAAATCCAATTCACTCCTGCTGCATTCTGATGCACTTCCTGAAAGATTATCAGCCAAATCAGTCATATGCTCCAAGAGGCAATATGGTTCAACTTATTCTTATAACTTACAGTTTGGATTTATTTTTCTTTTGCTCTCTTCCAAGCTATTATTTTACTGGCAATAAAAAAATGGACTCATTGAGTTATCAGATAATATTTTGGAACCAGTATCATTTCATTCTCATAAAGGCCAGCTTGAAATGATCAGCTGGGTTATCAAAGTAGCAATGTTTTGTCTTTTATAAATGACTGGAAATGATTGGAAGTACTGACCAAGGAATTTTTGGATTGGACTAGGGTAATGAATTATGATTTAATCTTTATTTTGAAACTGATTATACTAAACTAACTTCCAGTTCATATCAGGGATTTCAAAGAAAATGGGATATGTTTTACATAAGATTAGGCAACTGCTTTCAGTCAAATGATCCTGTATAATTGTTGGTTACATCTCTTTAACACATGTTCCTAGTTATTGAAGAAAAGTCTTTGCCTCTAGTAGCATATGATTGTTGTTACTGTTATTTATTATTGTATAGAGAATTCTTCTCTGTGTGTGGGTAGGTGGGTGGGTATGGGTGTGTGATCAAGCTTTGTGTTCTCCACAGAACCTCAGTTTAACATAACAGGTGAAGATTGGCACCCTATGATTCTACTGATAACTAGAGCTCCTGAGTCTTTGGGTAGAGAAGATAGCTACATAAATCCAGCTGACAGTAACCTAGCAGATGAAAACTGTAATGAGATATACCCTTTGATATACCATGCCACTAACTAGACAGGGAAATTTCTCCAAGCTTGGAAAAACCAGTATTGGAACTTTGTCCAGAGATAGTGGTTGGAAAGAAAATACCTTAAGCATAACATGAAATGATACTACACATAGTGTTTATTTCATATATGAGATATTGTAAAGAAAAAATTAAAAGTTTGACAAAGGAATAAACATACAATAGTAATGCTAAGACAGCATGACTTTTGCTTGGATTGCTATAATAAATTATGTCACTAGAGGCTTGAAGAGCTTTCTTTTGTTCAGCTAGCACGGTATGGACAGAAACAGTAACAGTAAAAAGGAAAATGACAAGTTGAAATGTGAGGCACCAATCATGACCAGGATTTCCCATAGACACAGTTCTCATTGTTTGAAACAATGGCTGAGCTGGGTGATTCATGGTCAGCTTCTTCAAGCCTAGGAACTGGGAAAGGACTCTCATGACATCAATGTGGAAAAGATCAGAGGTTCATGCTTTGGCTTTGGAGTGACATCACTACAGTTAAGGAGTCACTGTAGAGGCATAGAGACACACATTTATTGTTAGAGGATTCTCAGTGGCAGTCACAGAGAAAAGACAAAGTCATCTTAACACTCTAGCAGGAGGTGGAGGGAGAACAAAGTGTTGTGGGTTGGAACATAGAATCTAGGAATTCTGCTGTGAACACTTAAATGAAACTGAATGTTCTCCTGTCTTAGCTATGTGAGAACTGGGACACATGAGTAATTTTGTTAGACTTCACATGAGGGAATCACAGGAGTGAGGAATATAAACAAATGCCTCCCTCCTCCAACCCTTGATCTTCACTTTGACATGGACATGAACAAAAAACTTCACTCTCTTTCATAGTCCAGTCTGTAGCTCAAACTAAGAACATACTCGGTATGATCTTAGACCATACCGGTTCATGCTCAGTATTCACCTGTGATCAGTGCCTACCATATGCACATAGCAAATATATAACGTTATCTTCACCCCAGAAAGTTCCACTGGACCATCTCTGCTCTAGATCTCATAGTGGTTTCATTTTACTCCCCCAAAAGGTCAAAATAGGAACACTTGCCTTCTCCAAGCTATCTTTGGTTTCATGTCATTTCAAACTTTTCCAAATATTTCAAGGAATGTCACCAAAATATTTTTAAGTTAGTTCTCATTCAGGTCAACTAAAATAAAAAAAGCTATGAAGAGCAAGTTTTTATTATTTTCATCTTCTCAGAAGAGCTATTTTGGGCAGGTCTGAAAACAGAGTCCACTCAGAGAATTCAGCTTTGTTTGTTTGTCAATGCTATAATTAGCAGTTTAGAATGTACACTCATTCTTGTTACTCTCCTCATCTTGTTTCACTGGTCTGTACCTCAGAGTCATCTCTCTCTGTGGTTCTTCTGCCTTTTCCATTGAACCTTTCTGGTATCTTCTGAGAAATGGAATCCAAGATCAGCAGGAGCGAGAAAATTAAGTGTGTCTTTGTACATGAGATACAGGCATGCCAGTTTGGCATCTTATAGAGACTTCCCACTGGTCTTAGTTTATTATAAAACATAACACTTAGTTTTAGGACTAAATTTCTTCTCTGTCTGATATCATACTATAATTTAGAGAAAGTGGTTTCATAACAGCCAACTAAACAGTGATTCTTCAAGTCCAGAGGGTCTTAGAGGCCTTTGGGGGGACAAATCATGAACCCATCAAGAGAGTAGATATTTCAGTAAGCAAGTAAAAGACATAAAGAATTCTGATAATTGGAGAAAAAAAACAATAAATACATAGTATGGCTCATAATCTCCTGACCCTTGGTCACTGTCATCATCCTTTTCATTCTAACCCCCAGGAAGACTTGCTATTTCACAAAGCAAAAGTCAGTCATATATCTATGAATGCATCTTCAAATATGAAAAAACCTATTTCCTAAGGTGTTCCATTTGGCTCATTGCAGAGAAAAAGAAGATGAGTTGTATGGCTTCATTCTTCTCTTCCACACTTCACATCAGAAAAGTCTCTGAGCTTTAAGGCTCTTCCCTAAACCATGTGTTTTCATAGCAATATCAATTTATTCAATCCATAAACTAGGAATCAAACACACTGTAAGACACAGTCTGTGCCTTTGAAGAGTTCAGCAACTACTAGAAGGATCCAAAATATCTGGCATGAGTGTTACCACTTCCACCTCTCTTATTATAGCACACATTAATTTGCTATTCATTTATACAAGTATTAATTGCCTACTATGTACTCAGACTGAGCCAGGTACCAGAGACAGCCATGGTGTAAAGCTCAGATAAGTTCCTTGCTCTTATAAAATGTACTTTAAACATCTTTCTTTTGAGTTCAAATGTGGCCTCAGAATCTTTTTTAACACATATTCTGGGTAATACCACCAATTTCTTAGATTGATAGAGAAGAGACCCACTGCCTGATCCAAGGTCTGTACATTCAGGAATTACAATGCAGTGTGGTGTGCAAACACCGTGGCAGAAAAGCCCATGAACTTACCTGGAAATAGAAAGTGGATGATTTAAATGTACCTAGGGAAGTGACAGGAACTCTGCGAATAAATAAAGTTGTCCAGGGGCTTCAAGAAAGCACAGGAAACCAGAGAACAGATAGAAAGGGTGTGGTCGGTGGGAGGACAGCAGAGTCAAAGGCACAGAACAGAACAGGTGATGTTTAAGGGACACAGAATGGTGAGCTGTGGAGGTGGCCAGATCCTGGCAGAGACCGGGAAGACAGGATGAGGTTCCATTTTAGAAGGTGCTTCCTCTAGGCTGTGGAGTTGGACTTTATCCTGACCCTAAACTAGTGTCCCATAGAAGCACAGTACATGAAGTGACGTGTTCAATCCTAATGTGAAGAAGCAGAATCTGATACTTGAGAGAAAAACTGAGCCAGAGTGTTAGCCCCATCCCTGCTACTTACTCAGTAAATGGAGATCATAATAATAGCATTCATTTCATTGTGAACATGATGGGCACACAGAAACCCTCTATGTGGGTTATTTCTATGTCTGTCATTCTGGAAGTGTTTGGCCAGTTTGGAAGCTGAGGAACAGGAAAACAGAGTTTTTATGTAGGACTACACAAAGTCCTTCACTGTGGGACTGAGTAGCTATCCATCATACCAAACTGCTGTGAACATACTCATTATCAAACATTCATCTCTCCTGATGGATTCTAGAGAGATACATTTTTGTTTAGTTGACAAAGAGGAAATTAATTCTTTTTAAAAAACCTTTGTCATTTCTATTTTCCCCTTTTATCTTAAGAGGCTCCAGCTGCTTCCCATATTATTTTCTTCCCCTGTTGTTCTTTTAACTTGTAACATTTCAATGTCCCAAAACACAGTGCAATTTATCATAATGTAAAAAAATAAATAAATAAATTGGAACTGAAACACAAAGCACATTTTTCTCCAGGAAACTTCCTTGTTCTTAAGCTCAAAGAGAGAAACCCAGTGGCACTTTCAGCAAACATATGTATCAATAAGTACATTCATCATATGACTGTAAGAAATGGGTCCAGTTCCGCTGGAATCTTTTGCTTACCATTGAAAGAAAAAGCACATCTTTGAAGGTTGGCCAGATCTGTCCAACCACTGCTCCATCTAAGGAGTTTAAAGTTTGTGATACTTTCCACATTTATGAAATAAGCACATTGGCTATTAAATTGCCCTTTAGGAGGTATTTTCCTGGATTTCTGTATATAATTGCCAAGATCCTTTCCCTCCAGATGAATCCTATAATATGTGTCATCAAAAAATAGAGACTTACCACCCCTTTGTGTCAAAAAGTGGGCTGTGTCTTTCTAGCCCCAAAGTGATGTGTTGAAAATAGGAGTTTGTGATCAGGAACAAGTGGAAAAGTCAAAGCAGATGGGAGAATAGGAAGTCATATTTTTTAGTTGTAAAGCTTTGGGCAAGATAAAGGTTGTAGAGGTTTAGTACATGTAGGTTTTAGACTTTGGCTTTTGTGGGCAGAAAGAACTGAGGCTTATTTAAGGGGAACTGATATCATGAAGTGTATGTCGGACATATCCTAGTTTTTCCCAGAGGAAGAATTTTATCCAATGGAGTGGAGGCTATAAATTCTCTGGGTCAGGGTAGTGATATTCTGGACCTATGTTCAGGAGAAGAGTCTCCAGTAGTGTTGCTGTGTTCGCTAGTACCTGGAGTATCCAGAATGCCCTAAGCTGTCACAGCTGTAGTTCATCTGTGGGCAGTGGGACTTCACATACTGCAGAAGGTTTGAAGAAGCACAAGCACCAGCCAACTGTCCAGCACCCCAAGCTCTGTGGTTCTCAGTCCTGGGATACGTTAGGATATCTTGAGTTTTCTTTATAAATTTTAAAAATGAAGACAATACATAATGGATAAAGTACAAAGTCTTAGCATATATCTCCATTAATATTTTAAAAATGAGCTCATGCATACATCATTTAGATTAAGAGAGACTTTCATAGCTCCCTAGAAGCCTCCCATGAGTCCCTAGTTAGTACCTGCTGGACCCACAAAGAAACCAAAATCAGAACTGCCTCATCCTGGAGTCATTTTGCCTGCTTCTGCACTAAATCTAAATGGGATTTTAGCCTGGATTTCTCTGTGCCTGGATTCTTTTGTTGGCACAATGATTGTCAGATTCATTCATGCTCTTCCATATGGCAGCAGTTTTTTTTCTTTTTCTTTTTCTTGTAGGAGTGTAAGATGGCTGTATTAAGAGTTACATACAAATGAATATTTTTCTTCTTGTTGACTCATTATATCTTAGATCTTGTTGAATTGGAATTTTCATAAATATATCCTTTATTGCTGTTATATCTATTGCTTAAAAATTTATGATGTTTTAAAGTTGCCTGATGTTAACACAGCAAATTTTTAAAAATTAGAATTTGCATGATTTATCATTCCAAATAATTTTCCTATCAACATTTCTATGGTCTGATATTTAAAGTATACATTTCAATATATACATGTAATTTATCTAGGAATATACATACATGCATATGAATAATAAATATGTACATATATTCCAGTTTCTGATAATTAGACAACTTAGTCTATCTACATTCAGAGCAATTACTGGTATACTTGGAATTAAACTGACAAATAGTTTTAAGTCTATTTTTTAAACTTTAAGTTTTTGTGTATATCTGTCATTTTAAGCAGTATAGTTCAATTTAATCTTTTTTGATCATTTAGTTTTAACAAAGGTGTGTTGAGGTAACTTTGGCTTAACAAATCATATAGTTTTCATGTGTACACCATTATAATTCCATATCTGTGTGCACTGCACTGTGATCACCACTAAAATTCTAGTGTGCATCAATCACCATAAAATTGATTCCCTTTTCCTATTTCATCCCCACAAACCTTTCCTGCTGTGGTAAGCATCAGTGTGTTATCTGCATCTAAGAGTTTGTTTTTATTATTCCTTTGGTTTCTTTATATTCTACAATATGTAAGTTCATAATTTTATTTTAAAACAATTGTTTTGGTAGATGTATTTGATAGATATATTCAGTGATTTAAATTCTGTCATACTGATCTGTTAGATCTGACACTCTTATAAAAAGCTCTAAGTTCTTTTTTAAATCCTACTTGATGCTACTCAGTCAATTTTTGTTATTGATGCCTATTATTTGTTCTCAGTAAAAAGCGGATTTTATTGGTTTTATTTTTTGCAGCATTTTGGTAGGTATTTATCCATGTAAAAGATCTATAAATGATTATCTTTAAGTTACAAGCCTTTTAATAGTAGATCCCAACGGAAGTGGTGTGGTGCTGCCTGGTTTATAACACTTCTCTTCCTAAGCATATTTTCTTCTTAGACATTGAGGTCAGTGAGTCTCAGCTGGGGTAACTTCATTTCCTATGTGCCAGCTAATATCTAGAGACATGGATGGTTCTCAAAATTTGTGAATAGGTGTTGTTAATGGCATTGAATAGAGAGAGACTGGGGTGCTGCTAATTGTCCTGCAAAACACAGGCTGTTCCCCTACAACAGAAAATTAATGTTAAATGCTAATTGTGGAGAGGTTGAGAAACCTTTCATCTTATAGATGACAAGTTTAAGGTTCAGAGCATGAGGCATTCTGTTCAAATTCAGTACACCAGTTAGAATCAGTATGAAGACAGTGCCTCATGGTTATAGCCTTTCTACCACTCTACCCTCATTCATATAAAATAAGCCACTTCCCATGCATGTCTGATACCTTTGCACAAGCATGATTTTCATTGAAAAATAGCAGCAATAGCAGCTTTCCCAGCAAATCCAAGATTATTTCTGGCCTACACTAAGCCATGGATAGTGCTACAGAGCTTCAGTAGATTGAAAAGTTACATGAGCAACAAGAGATTTTGCATTTCTGCAAAAATGTGAAATACGTGGAATTTGAGAGGAGAAAGTTTATTTAGAGGCCATCCCCTTCTACCTCTCATCCATCATGGTCATCTAGAGTGACTGCTTGAACAATTTCAGGGGAGGAAGTTTAAGATTCTTAGATGCAGGGTTGTAATGGTGATTACAATAAATACAAGATATAATTGAAATTGCAACTGTCATTATGGTGGCCATAAGGTAACAATTGACTTTATGTTCAGAAATCAATCAGGAAAGAGTCTGTCAGACTGAACAATGTGAGTATTGTTGAGAAAGTGATTCTAGGAGTCTGTGGAGGAAGGGCTTCAGGCTTCGAAGTGCTTTGGTATGCAGGCATTACAATCAAACTTTGTAGGCCCTAAAAGAAGTGTCTGGTTCCAAGGACAGAGAATTCAATCCACTAGGAAGACTTAAGTTCTCAGACCAGAATTATTACTCCCACAGGGAAAATTGTAGGAGTGATTTCAAGGTTTATTCATGATGGTTGGCTTAAGTGCTGAGTTAATCAGTGACTACAAGAATGAGAAGGGAAAAAAACAGTTTTCTGAGAAGAAATCAAGTTGATTAGTTCTGTGAGATACAATCTGTCACCTATGGGGCAAATTGAAGTAGGAGACAGTATTATTTACTTAAGCAGATATTTTGGATGTGGACAGAGATTAATGAAATCACCAAAATTAAAATAAAAATATGAATTCTGGTTTGAAAAACTATACTATTAACTTCTAAAAGAGGAAACTTCCATTATTATATAATGAATTTTTAAAATTTTACTTCTACCTATTCATTTGCCTTCTTCCTCATGCCCCAGCAGTCTTCCTTAGCTCAGCTAAAGATACTGTCAGCTTAAGCCACAGTTGTAGAGATTCTTTTGATTTCTTGTACCTCCACATCCTCTCACAACCAAGCCAGTACCAATTATGTGAATTTTATCTGCTAGCATCATCTCAGCTATAAACTTGAAACATCATAACTATTATGATCCAGGTACAGACTAGCATGTTTTCTTACTTGGAAAATGTGGACATTTTTCGGGTTACCCTCTCTGGACCCTTTCTAATCTTTTCTCTACACAACAATACGTTTCTGTTTGTCTTAAACAGCAATCAAATGCCATCATTGCCCTTCTTCTGAGTCTGGTCAAATGCTCCGATACCAATACCCTGCCTTATCAGCAGCACCATGAGTGTTAAGAGATGTGTTTTATCAACTGACACTAAAGCAACACCATGATATAGTTTCTATTGACCTTCATCAGAGTTAAGTAACTTGCTGAAGATTACAAAAATTAGGAAGTGTGAAAACTGAATTACACAGGAAACGATACACTTCTTGCGAATATTTTTTATATTTTCCTATTGTTGATTCTTCCCACAAGCCAAAATAATATATATATATATAGACTATATATATAGACTCTATATATTATAATATATATTACTCTCTCTCTATAATAATAATATAATATATAGAGAGACTATATATAGACTATATATATAGTACTTTGGATGTGAGCTGGATATTACAGTTAAATTTTAAGGATTTGGTGTGATTATTTAAGAAAACAATAGGAGAAACAAGGAAAATAATTATGTTTTTCTGAAGCTAGGCTTCTTTTCTTATAATGAAATATAATTATAATTTCTCTTCAAAAATTGGGGTTTAACAAGTATCAGTCTAACAATAAAAATTCTAGCTTAAAGTACTTTACCTTGCTTTTCACATAATTTTAGGATTCTATAATGAGGAAGATTTAGTTGTGAATGTTATTTTAAATTTCCCATTCAATTAAGTTTAATACAGCTTATTTAATATGTAGATGAAGAGGGGAAGCTGAGAAAAGGAAGTTAGTGTTAAATAATAGTGCAACATTTTGACCAAAATACCACTATTTACCAACTGTTATATATATGAAAGTACATGTCAACTGTTCTTTCTAAATCTCAGTTAAACTAAGCTGAGGAATGGAGAATTTCTTTCTCAAAAGATTATTATTATAGTCAAATAGGGCAACATACCTACCAAAATTTCCAAAAGAATGGGAATATTTCCAATGATTTTTGTCTAAAATGCAATAAATGAACAGTATGTAATATTGTAAGACCAGAGGAGGCCATTGTAAATATGTAATATAGGAAAGATTTCATGGTGAATATTACATTTGAATTAGCACTTGAAGAATTGATAGAATTTCAACAGGTGAATATTAATGATAACAAAATTCTGATAGAGCAAACTCAATAAAAATGTAATCTTATCCAGACACCAATAATGTTAAAGGTTAGCTTGACATAAAAGTTTAACAGAGAGAGAGATAAATAATGGTACCATCAGATTGATAGAGCTCATTATCATCAAATCTAAAGCACCCTTCATTATAAGCTGAAATATTATTTCATTTTCTACTCAAAAAGTAAAGACCCAGTCAACTGAACATTGATACTTAAAATATTTAATTTATTTATGGAAAGAAATACTTTAAAATTAATTGGACAGCACACATTTTCATGTGTTAAGTAGAAAAGAAAAAAAGTAAAACAAATTATTTGGTTTAAAAATGCTTAAATCATCTTTATTTCTGCATTGTGTCACTTGTACACTTGACACAACATTTTTTTCCCATCATCAAGAACTCTGATGATGTGGCATTTCTTAAAGGAGGCTTCTGCTGTTGTCTCTGGGGTTCCTTCCAAGCTATAAATTTTGCAAATTTCAGTGTATGTTCTCAGGCAGTGACAACCATATTGCTCCTGCCACATCTCCTGCCAAGGATGTTAAGGCACAAACTGATTTCAGAGATATTAAATATGCTTAGAAAATCTTTGAAATTTGGTAACTGTGAAAGGCCATGAAAACATATTATGCTAAAAGTTTGTACTTTAATTTGTTACCAATTTAGAAGCACAAAATGCCTTTGAGTCCAATGGGTGCTTTTGGGCAATTCATTATGGTCGCAGGACACAAGGGGATGGGGAAAGTGAGGAGCTTTGAGCTCTGTCGTTGAGGAGAGATGAAGATGGCTTTGAGTAGGTGCCACTAGAAGCAACAGAATAAGGCATGGGCTCTCCTTGTGAATGTCTTTCTGCCAAATAAGTTTGTAAAATTTCCTTTTGTTATTTATGCATAAAATCTGATCTTTAATTCAACTTTTTTAAAACTACGTATAAATCTTGAAGAAAGAAATGGAAGATTTTAAAGATGGGAACTCCAGTTATCAGATTAATAAGCTTAAACTTTAGAGGTCTCATTTTACTGATTAGTGGACTAAAAATGCCTTAGTATTATATCTGACCAGCAGAGAAACAGTAACAAAATTTAATACCAAATATCCATGGACTCAATCTCCACTGCAGAGGATTGGTTTTGAGGAAAAACAGAGAAAACGAGTTAAACACCCACATCATGCATCCTGTGTGAAGAAGAGGACACTGCGTGAGCAGAGAGAGAGAGTATCTAAGCCTGCGAAATCTGTGGTTGCATAAAAGGAGCAGCAGGTTTGCTTTTGGTTGAGATACATAAAAGCAGAAGCAGGAGTGGGAAAGGCTGGGTTTTCCTGCTCAGAATTAAAATCCCTTCCAGGGGGCCGGGCATGGTGGCTTGTGCCTGTAAGCTTCAGCCTATGAAGCGGCCGGGGTTAGGGATCGCGGTTCAAGTCCCGCCTGGGGCCTGTAGCGAGACCTAGTTCCAAAAAATAGCTGGGCGTGGTGGCGTGTGCCTGTAATCCCAGCTACCTGGGAAGCTGAGGCTGGGGATGGTTTGAGTCCGTAGTACCCCGGGCAACTAGAGCCTGCGGTTCACGGGCAAAAATAGCGAGACCTAGTCTCAAAAAAAAAAAAAAAAAAAAAAAATCCTTTCC
>PVHY01007258.1:0-68656 GCA_004024945.1 Uropsilus gracilis
TCCATAAGTCAAATTGGCATTTTGTTACTTATAAGTAAAGTCCTCATAATTGACACAGGCTATCTTCATCTAGTAATTGTCATAAGAATAAAAACTACACACTCAGTGTAGTTTTCATGGTTATACATAGCAATGAGTGAGGGAACATATTTCAACTAGGCCATAAGGGAAAACGGTGTAAGCTGAAACAGAGTGATTGGTGAGACAAGGCAAGACATTTCCCAAATAGGAAATGTTTGGTTAGGGATATAGTATTCCTAGAAATACTCAATTATGGAAACTATTCATACCTGGGATAAAATAAGAGTATGTGATATGAGTGAAAATGATGACCTCTAAGGTATCAACCTATGAATCTGTTTTAAAATGAAGTACCATTAACAAACAGAATCAAGCTTATAATTTTCGGGTTGGAAGAAGCTTACAACTTAATAAGGATTAATGGGTAAAGACTGAATTTTTCAGAATGTATCATGCATCAAACATCATTCTATTGAACATTATGTTGTCATATCATCACTGTTGAAAGAAAGGAATTAAATTGAGAGAGGTTAGACATCATAAAATTGTTAGTACCAAGGATGGGAATTCAAGTCTGCTAAGTTCCAAGTCAATGTTCAAATATAATTCATCTTTAGACATTATTTATATTTGTGTAAACATTTCTTAAGAAACAGATAAATCCTAATTAATGGGAAAAATTTAGTTAATTCCTACAAAAGCACAAATTTACTCTACTATTTTATAGCAATGCCATGCAAATATTTTAATTTAGTGATTCCATATTTACCTTTCATCTTCTTTAACTCAAGAGAAATTGTGTAACTATTTTTAATTATAGCTTCCACATTTATCTTATGGTCAGTGACATCATTCTTAAACATCTGATTTTAAAAGAGAAACAAAAACAGTGAATGTGTAAGTCAGAAGTATTTATGTATAATTTCAGAATGCTTAAATTTTCAGTATGTCTTAAGGAAAAATCTATTATTTTAGAAATGAAATAATTTGTGAAACAGTAGTCTTTATAAAGGGCTAGGATTCTAACCTAAAAAGTCATGAACTTGACATGTTAACATTTTTCCAACTGAAAATATCTCCAACTGGAATATTCTTAAGATGAAATTTCTTCTTTAATCGAAACATAGCTACAAGATGGGGTGCAGATAATGGAAATGCAGATGTTCTTTTATCAAGAAATCTCCACATTTAGAAACTACTTAGTAATCATAAAATCTTTTCTAATTTTATGTAAGTTTGTCTCTTTCTAAGTTATTCTTGAATAACAAGGGCTATATAATTTCCTTAAGTACACAATAAAACTCAAAGATTCAGCTGTAATTCATTGACTAAAAGGATGGCAAAATGGCCACTTATATTTCAAGCTTTGGTAGTTAAGGCAATACATTTTAATTTTGGTAAACTGAACTGTGTAAATCAACATGCTATTCTATATATTTAACCAATTTTGTCATATACAAATATACATATGGTTTACAGGAAAGCATCCACAGTCACTCAAATATCTTCAAAATGACTTGAAGAATAAACAACACTTAGCATATACCACCTTAGTAATGTGAAAGGTAGGTAGTTAACAGGTCTGCCTTCCTGTCCAAAATAATAAAACACACTAACCTTCAAGCCAATTCCTTGCCTCTGCCTCTTCCTGAGTTGGGAGAAGTTATCCTAGTTCTCTCACTTCAGAGCCACTGTAAAGGAAATAAAAATATTGCTCTCCAGGCAATGAATAATAAACATTCTGCACTCACCTTTAAATTCTTAAATGCTAAAGGGGGAATGACAGCTACAGTAGCTAGGTGGGGAAGCCCAAGATTCTTTTCTTTGAGAAACGAAAGATGATAAAGAAAGGAAGTAGGGCTGTAGTGGTGGAATGAAAAGGGCTGCAAATGAGGAATGGATGTAAACATTTTTAAAGATATAAAAAAGCTAGAGGGGAGTAGAAACTAGAGAAATGTCCAAGAAATCTGACCCATTTCAGGCACAACATTCCTCAGAGAAGACGATTCCTCCCTTGAAGGTGACAAGCACCACCAGGCTGGGGATGGCGGGTGTGTGTATATGTATGTATGTATGTGTGTGTGTGTGTGTGTGGGGGGGGTGATGGTGGCAGGGAATAGGAATAGGGGTGGTCAGAGGCCAAGATGACCTAAACTGAAGGTACAAATGTAACTAAGGCAGGAGCCCCTCCTCAAGAGGTACAGTTCCTTGGGGAGTCATGGTCCCTAAAGGGTGGACCCTCCCCCAATCAGTGAGGTACCCTGGGTCTTCAGCATCACAGGCGTCAGCTAGCACGCCCCAAGTCCCCTCTTGGAAACCAAAGCACCCTCGGAGCTTCCATAGCCCTCAGGCTCCAAACTAGTTCAAGACGGTGTGAAGAGTCCTCATGAACCCAGCCCGTTCATGAATACCCCGGTGCAACCCCACTTGGCCAACCGGCCCTTTACCACTCATGCCAGGCCTGAGGAGGTCTGGAGGAGCCCTTGAGGCCTACCATTGCCTCCCATCCCCACACAAATTAGGAAGCTGAAGACAGGCTTAGGACTGCCTGGAAATGTCATCCTTCACCCTCCCATACCGATTTGTATCCTTTAAAGCCAAATAACCTCAACCTGCGCACCACGCCAATCCAGTCAGAACAGATTCCCTCAACAGCCGTCAGCCAAGAGGTTCCAACTACTAGGCGGAGACAAGCATTGTGAAAAAGAGACCGGGTTCCCTGATTGGTCAGTTTCTCTGCCTGGAGCATCCTGGGAGTTGTAGTCCCAGGTCATGCCTCTGCAGCGAAGATTCTGGATGCCGGGCAGGAAGTGACAGCCACTCCTCCAAGGGCAAAGGCCTCTGGAAGCCGAAAGGTGCTTCCCTGCCTTCTGTGTGCAAGCACTGTGCTACATTCTCTACAGTTCATATCCGCATTTAAAATTCACAGTGGTTAAGTGTGGTTAACGCTCAACTGGACTGAAACTTGTTTGTATTTGAATTCTACCCTAGCACCTGTTAGCTGTAGAAATATTGGTTAGCACCTTACACAAAGTCCAAATATTATTTTTTGTCATGGAGATAATGATTTTTGTTTCCATGTTTATTTGAGAATTAAGTGAGAAAATGCGTCAAAGGGGGTTGGCAGATGATATACCCTACGAAAGTTAGGTGTTATAATTCCTGTAAATTTTTACAGATGAGTCAAGAGTACAGATAAGCTGAGAGATGTACACTGATCTTTTGCCAAGACAGGAAGCTAGGATTCAAACCCTCCTTGCCAAGTTTCAGAAGGAATCTCTGTCACTTACACCTTGGGGACTGGTGCCAAGTCTTTTATTGGTACCCCAGGAGAATGGTCTCAGACTTGAGAGAGGAGAGCAGACCTCCAGATTCAGGTTCTATACAAGTTTTGTTTGCTCTAATACATGCCAGCCCAGCCGCTTCAACCTCCCTTTCCTGACCTCCCACAACACATAATCTGTTGGTTACTTTATATCCAATTACCATCCATTAACACTAGAATATGTTGTCTGATGCAGGGTTAGATAGATAAGGAGCTGGTATAAGATTACTGAGTTTCAGTCCTAAGGCAAACTACCTAATTTTGGAAAGGGTAACTTCCTTTCTTTGAATCAGATTCCTTCTCTGATTCCTTATGAGAGAGATGAGCTAGACTAATCTTCCCTAAATTTCCCTCGTTATAGGGCCACTGGTAGGATTGTTTTCCCTATGTATCCTTTATTTTATTACTACCTTAATATTCTGTTTATTTACTTGAAAATCTTTATATGACTATATAAATGAAATAAAATAACAAAAAGACGGTAATAGGAAAAATAATGACAACGGAAATAAGAGTATGTTTAATGATCTAGATATTCTTGCCTTCTCTTATCATCCTGCTTTAGTCTTTATTGAAACGACTTCTTAATCGGTACAGAGTGTTAAAAAAATAGTCGAGTACAAATGAATATTTTCTTCTTGATGTAGTAGAGAAACTGAAGGAGTTGAAAGGGAACTAACTCTGACCGTATGATTATGTGTACCCTATGAAGTCAGCTTTCATATGCCAAGTGGGTCATGTCCCAATATGTTCCACACTGCCAAACCTAAGCTTATATGTTCTTACCTGTCCCCTTCCAAGACTCCATTCTCAGTGTGCTCTGACTTTCAAAATTCCCCTCAACCTGGAAGGAATCTCTCCCTCTCTGACTACCCTACTCCTCAGTTTTAAACCTGTCTCTACCAGTGCTTTCTCACCAGCATATTTTCCCTTTGCTTAATGGTTTAACTGTGGGCTCTTGCTAGTGTCTCCCAAGTCATGCATTTTTCTTATATGTGTGCCTGGAACAGCTTTCATTTAATTCTCCTAGTAATGAGGAAGCAGAAAGGCACAGAAGGTTAGGGAGCAAACTTGACTGCATAGCAGCACAGAAGCTGTCAGCTTCTGATCTCTCTCTCTCTCTCTCTCAAATGTTATCACCCTAGTTATATGGAAAATGAAACTTGCGCTCACAAAACTTAGTGCCTGCTTTGGGACACACGAAAAACATGATTCATATCCTCTCTGTGTGATTCTATCTAGAACATTCCTTTCTCTGTATGAATTTATCTTCCAGACCAGCCTGTCTTACCTTGAAAAACAAGTGAACATCAGAGCTTTGTAATGTTTGGGGCTTCACAGACCATGGACTCCTTAAATAGGCATGTACACCTGCACACACAGGTTCACCAATTGGGTAGGCAGTATTTATCTTCTGAATTAAAGATAGTAACAAAGCAAAAGAAAAAAATTATCACTGCTTTATAAACACAGGTAAAATTTAACAAAGACAAAAAAAATCACTTTCATAAAGACAGGTATAATTTAACATCTAAAAGTACGGAAGGAAAATAAGGAAGATCATAATATTTCAAAATAAAACCAACTTAACAAAAAACTTTCTCGATGTGTCCTTATATCAATGTAGACCAGAGAAAACTTCACCTCAGACCTGTATGATTCCAGATGTGTTCGGGAACTCCCCATGGGTAACAGCAACAAAAAGAAAGGAAAGTAGGGTGAAGAACATATATGTAAAAAGAAAGGGGACACTGGGGCTTTCAAGAAATAGGATTATTTGTACCACTACTTGTCCCAGTGTATTCATATCCAAAGGCTGGACCTCCTCTTTGGGAAGTCATCAGCTTTTATAGGTTTACATTGCTCCAGAGCCTCAGGTGGGCTAGCTTAGAGTTGCTGCAAGACAGATTTCAGGTACTGATCTGCATATCTGTAGACCTGGACCTAGATCAAAGTTTGTTAAACCCCCACCCCCCATCCCACAGTGGTTTTCAAAATAGCATTTAGATGGAACATCAAATAAGGATGGGGCCTGGAGCTGAACAGGCTCATCATCCCAGGCATGCAGACCCCATTCACTGATCCAGCAAGCTCTATTTGGAGGGATGTGTGAGGGGGGCTGTCATAGCTCAAATACCTGCAAGAAAAGTACCACACTTTATAGGAGCTGCTAAAATTCAAAGACCTTCCATTCATTCAGAGTACTGAGAGCCAACTCAAACTGTTGTAATTTGGGAAAGATATCACTCATTCATGAAAGTTTTTAAAAAAGAAAATCAACTTTCTATTTCCTTTACATTCTATTTCTATTTGTTTTATATTTATATGAAGATAAAAGAGATCTGAATTCAGGAAAAACATATCTATGTTTTATTGTTATTGTGGTAATACATTTCCTTAACTAACAATCACTACTCATTGTATTGTTTTTTGTTTGTTTTGAGACTAGGTCTCACGTTGACTGGGGTACCATGGACTCAAGTGATCTCCAGCTTTAACTTCCCAGGTAGCTGGGATTATAGGCACATGCCACCATGCCCAGCTGTTTTTTGGGACTAGGTCTCGCTGTGTTGCCCTGAGCTGGACTCGAACCCCGATCCCTAAACCGAGCCATTTCATAGGCTGAAGCTTACAAGCACAAGTCACCGTGCAAGCTACTCATTGTATTGTTTTTCCTCCTGTAGATTCTGTCCTTTTGTACCCCCCCCAAAAAAAAAGAAAGAGACTTTAAAAAATGTTCTGCTTCTTAAGTTTTGAGTTTGTTATCGATGAGACCCTAAGAAAACCTTTCTTCCTTAATAAGGAAATACAGCAAATATAGCACTTGCAAATATAGCACTTTACCGGAATCCAAAACAGGTTGCATTTGTTGATTCCAATGTTGATCAAATAAAGGAGATTTAAAAGCTGCTAAATTCTCCCATAAAGAGAAAAGCAGTTAAAAACAACAAGGTGATTAAGCATTTTATGAAGCTGGTATAAGTGCCTCAGTTAGTTTTATTACAAATTCTTGACATCAGAAAAATATATTTAGTCGATGATTTTACCTGTTTCGTGTGTTTTATTCCCATTCTTTTTCTGCTCATTATCAAAAGTGTTGGGCTCTGGGTTTCAGGACTAGCTTCTTGATCAGCATCGCCCCTGCTCTGTACAACCATTTTGTGTACACATTCAGAGGGTAATGAACACATACTTGGATCAGCACCTAAAAAGCATGACCAGGATCTGAGAAATCCAGGAAAATCCCTGTCTCAGAAAGACCAGTGCTTTCCCCAGAGGCCGCCACAGAAAGGAAACAAGAAGACAGCTGGCTCCTGACTGTGTGATTTGAGGTCACAGTTGGATTACCTACTTCGGTCTTTTTCAGGCAGCTGTTGTTACCTTGAACATGTAACTTTTTCTCCAAAAGAAACACATCTGAACTATAGAGAGATGTTATTCAAGGCAACACATTGCTTGCACATTAAGTAAAGTTAGTTCACTTCTAATATAAGAACTCACACAAAAGAAGGAACTCCGTGATTTGTAACAATGCGGAGGAAGTGAAGCATTATGCTAAGTGAAGTCAGTCAGATAGACAATGATTAACAGATAGGATCCCAATGTATATGAACACTAAAAAGGTTGGATGCATAGAAACAGGGAGTAGAATGGTGATTACCAGGGACTGAGTAGTGGGAAAAATGGGGGGGATGTTGGTCAGAGGTAGCAACTTTCAGTTAGAAAATGAGTAAGTTCCAGGGGTTTAAGATACAAAATGGTGATTACGGCTATCAGTATTATATATACTTGAGGTTTCTGTGAGAGTAATTTTGAAACAGGGTAAAAAAGGGGGGGGCACACCCTATCAGTTTAATGTTCTCACCATAACAACAACAATAGCAAAATAGTAATTATATGAAGTGAACTTTATTGTAATAAACTTTCACAATATGCCTATTACCCAATCAGCACATTATCTGCCTTAAACTTGTACTATGTTATATATCAATTATGCATCAATAAAATGGAAGGAGTCAGAAATTATAGTTTAACATTTTGCTCTGAAACAGGAAACTACCCTAGTAGAGTTGCCAGATTAAAATAAAAATAAATAAATTTAGGCCACCTACTTAAATTTTAATGTCAGGTAAGCAACAGATTTCTTTCTTTCCTTCCTTCCTTCTTTCCTTCCTTCCTTCCTTCCTTTCTTTTTTATTATAAGTATGTCCTAAATATTACATGGTACATATTTGTATTAAAAATGTACTCACTTATCCAAGATTCAAATCTAAACTGAGATTCTGATTTTTCACTTACTAAATCTGGCAACTCTATGCCCCAAAGACTTCAACTATGGAAAAGGAAAGCACAATCTGAAAGCTTACAGATTTAGTAGGTATGGAAGTCAAGAGAATATTGAGGCTATCTAACTGGATGTTCAAAATAGTAAAATACATACACTTACTGTGCCAGAATTTGGCTCCCTTCTTCCTTTAACATTCCTGTCATGCAAGAAAGTGAAAGCAGATGGACCAACACTGAAAGTATTCAACATGGTGCTCTTCCTGACAGTTGCTTGCTATCCCTGCTTGTCTGAAAACTCTTTTGTTCTTGGCTTTTTAGAAAATGCTTTCATCCTGCAAGGCAAATCCATGATACAAGTTGTGTTTATTTCCAGAGATCCTCCAATCAGAAACACCTTCTCAGTTCCAAAATAAAATACATTTCTAATTGTATCATGTCAGCCCTCCATCCCCCAATTCTACTTCCCTGTTTATTAAAGACATAGATCCTGATCAGATGTTTGTCCCCCTAGGCATTGCCCACCCCCACCCCCCAATCCCATGTCTCAACTCCATCAGCCAGTTGCAATGAAAAAAAAGCATGTTTATGAAAAAAACATTATGTTCATGAAGTCAATTATGATAGAATATAATTGTGTATTCACCATTTTTAATGAAAAACAACAACAACAACAAATATATGTGCATGAAAACAAGTTTGAAGAATATCCACTCAAACATTAACAGTATTATCTCGGTTGAGATTTATGGCTGATGTCATATATTTGTATTTATTTATTTAGCCTATTTGTTCCCAACCCTCTTCTCTATATTTCAAATTCTCCGAGGTATTTCTCAGCACTGTGTACCATCAATCACTTTAAAACAGAGTTTCTTAAGTTTTACAGTGTACAACGATTACTCAGGAAGCTTCTGAAAATGCATATTTAGTGTTTGCCTCCAAAGACTGATTTAATCAAACGAATGTGGGCCTCCCTGAATTTACATTTCAGATTCCCTTCCAAGTGGACTGTGGAATGTTGAGGTTATTTGGATATTTTGGAATATCTAATATTTGAGGAATGCTGACTTACTTTTTGGGACATCTTTAAGCCTCAAGTACATGACTGCAGTTGAAATTTATTTTGGTCCTGATGCCACAATTCAGTAGTTAAAAAAAAAATAATGTATAATTTTCAGATATTAACCAGCTCTACTTAATTACAGAGGAATGTGTTTGGGAATGGGAACCTCTTTCTCCCAACAGACTCTCAAAACTTGTTTCTTAGACATGGGAGGAAGTTGATGGGCATACACCCATTGCTTGTTCTTTTTAAGTTTTTACTTCTCCTTCTTAGTCCTTTTGTTTGTTTGCTCCCAGTTTCATTTGCCATCAAAATGGAAAATCTAGTGTTAAGGATGGAAATTCAGAAAGTATTTACATTTTTATGCATAACTTTTTGTTCTAAAGCTGACTTTGCTGCCATCCCCTGGGCTGGGAAGCACCCATTGTGCAGCCTGCAGCAGCTTCCATACAGGCTTTTGTCCCATATACTTCTCTCCTGTGAGCATGGACTACACACCAGTGCAGGGGGAGGCTTTTTAAGTGTAAATTGACATTGAAGTCATTTTCCTACTCAAACCCTCCAGGGTGTTCCTAGAAGTCCTTGTAAGAAACTCACCACTCCTGACCTTCACTATCTCTGATTTTTCCCTTACTAGTCTCTGTTCCAGCACTTGCTTACCATTGTTTCTCAACATTTTCCTTCTGATGCTCCATCTTGGTTCTGAAATTGGGTGAAAAATACCCAAAAACTTCTTGCCTTGAACTTGAACACCTATGCCTGCTTCTCCCTAGGAAGCAGGCTCAAAACAGTTAATTAGCATTTTCACTGTTCACCTACTATTGGTATGCAAAAATCAACTACCAGTTTCTCTTAGCTTTTTTCCCCTCTCTCAGACCTAAAAAGAAAAACTTAGAAACACAGTTTAAACTTTAGACTAGTTTGCCCAATCTACCTTCTTCTAAACTTCCGTGGGTTCTTTACAGCCTCTCACCAAAATTCCAATTTGAAGCAAGACTCTCAGAATGCAAACTACTTTATTACTAAACAAAATGATTTCCTAATTACTATGAAAGAAACATGTAAGTAAAACTCCGATTACTTTAACATTATCCAAAACCTTTCTCATCATTGTCCAAAGTCCTTTCCCCAGATTGTCCAAAAATCCTCAGTCTTCAGTCCTGATCATCTCACCAACATCAGTCAGAGTTCATCTCCAGATGCTCGAAGACATCTTCCTTTGGCTGCTTCTCTTCCATGCCGTCTTCTCCTTGTTGTCCTCCAGGTAGTAGAAGAAACTCTATAGTACCGGGACCAGCAAAGTTCACTTTCTTTTCAGGCCTGACTTTTGCACAGCCTCTTCCAGACACAAGTCAAACTCAGCAAAACAAACACCAACACAGAGTTCCAATCTTCAAACTCCTTAGCTTTCTTTAACAGACACACTCCTAACTCCTAACCTAACTCCTAACCAAAGGCTGCAGGCCACATGGCCAAGCTCACATGGCTCATATCTTCATCCTGCAAAGTCCCTGAACATCCCACAAAATGGGGCATCCCAAATCAGAATTCCAATTGAATCTCCATCAAATCCCCATTT
The DNA here is from genome assembly GCA_004024945.1 of Uropsilus gracilis. Taxonomy (NCBI): domain Eukaryota; kingdom Metazoa; phylum Chordata; class Mammalia; order Eulipotyphla; family Talpidae; genus Uropsilus; species Uropsilus gracilis. The sequence continues at coordinate 10,276 of PVHY01007258.1, forward strand.
CTTTGTTTCAAACCTCTTTATATATATCCTTATTTCCCGGCCTTTCAGGAAGAGCTCCTGAATTATCACATTACAAAGAAAAAAAAAAACAAAACCAGTTTTACTTCTTCCTTTCCCTTGTATCTTTCTGAAAGGAAATTCTAATTAAGGCCATTCTCACATTTTAACATATCTTCCTTGAAATCTGCAATCTTAAACAGGAGACAATGACACTCAGGGGGTAGGTGCCCCCTATCACTTCCTTCATGCTGATGGAGGGTTTTATGCCATGTAGGGTTCAGAAAGGCTGCCTTTAATATCACATCTTTCTCTATCTCAAACCCTTGTTTCCAGTTAATACTTGATAACTTGTCATTTGCTTACTTTTGAGTTTCTTTTAGGTCTGTCTCTCTTGCTCTATGATATGCTTCTTGGAAGGGCAGGAAGCTATGGTCTTGTTGATCTTTATCTCTTCATTGTTGCCTAGCACCACTCCTGGTAAGTGCTTAGTAGATATTTGTTCTCAGTGAAGGTCTGAACTATCTGAGTGACTAAGTGATGAATTGACTGCTAAGGGAATATATTTGGGGCAGACAAACTAAGGTGTGAACAACACCTGACGTTGAGACCAGGGATGGGAAAGAGCCACGTACTTACAATGATCTTAGACAAAGCAGCATCCAGCAAAACAAAGGTGTTCTACAGACTTCCATCATCCAGAGCAAGATTCAGTTATAAGGCAATTATGGAATAAAAAAACTACCACCAACGAAATATCCCAACCACCTGGTACTGAGCCAACTACCTGACATACTGGATGGCAGGATATCTTATAGTATATATAGTCATGAGCAAGACGGAGTTAGGAAGGGCTTTCTCTCTTGGACCTCCCCCCTCCTGCTGTCAGGAGTTTCTTTTGCTTCAGTAAATTCACACTTTGCTTGTTACCATGCCTGGTGTGGCAGCTGTTATTTTTCAACAGTCAGAAACATCCAGACCGATGAACGCCGACTCTTTGAACAACACTCTGCTGGACTCTTGGCAAAACTCCGAGAACAGAAATTACACCTGGGCAGCTTCTGAGTCCTCTCTTTGAAGCAAGAACAGCGCTCACAGATTCAAGAGAATGCTCCTGATCCACAGCCACCCAGGCACTGGTGTGCCTCCTTCGTTCTGCCTGCTTTCTCATTCCAGCACACAAAGATCCCAGAGAGCAATGAAAAACACTCTTTTGACTACTGTGCTAAAGGAACAACAGGCCTGAGAACATCGAGGTAGCCTCATGTGGTGTAGGAAGGATTATAAAATTCTGATTTCTGATAAAAGAACTATGTTGCTGTGGCTCATGATTTGAATAAAAATCAAATGACTTAGGATCTGTCCAAAATGAAGGATGTTTTAATATTTTGCATGTAAAAACACTGGTATTTTGCTACTTTTTTATTAAACAGATTTTATTATTTTTCAGAATCTTGTCAGCATAATCATTTTATGGGTGGATGAAATATTCAGCCCCACCGCTGCAGGAGCTCTTTCACAGCAATTACCTTGTGGCACTTTCTCTGTAATTAGGTTTTTGTGGAGGCTTTTTCCCCGGGTCTGTGTAATAAATGAAATATGACCAGAATTTAAATTTGTCAATTACAAGCAAGCATAGTGCATAAACACACAACAGAGCCATGAATTCTAAACCGCAGGCTGTTGCTGGGGGGCAGATGCTCTGAAAATTAAAATGGAAATAAAACTACTGACTGGCAATAGAAAAGTGGTCCCCAAAGACAGCAAATCTCCCCTAACACTCATGCATGATGCTACCCAACAGTGCCAGCTCTTGATTACAAATTCTTCAGTGTGAAATTGACAGCAGAGGATTTGTGTTAAAATAATCTACAAGAGGCTCTGATCTCTTGTCTGATGAATTTCTGTATTCCTTGAATTTAGATCAAAAGGACTTGGATGCAGGGAGCCGAGCTAAAGCCTCACCACATTCTGCATACTGGTGGCTAGTCTGTGCCGCTCCAGGATAGATTTGGGGACAGGGTCAGTCATCTCCCAGCAGATGGCTGTGCTCACTGACCTGACTTCAATAAATTCTCCTCTGGGGCCCCCTGCCGACCATCTCCTTCAGAGGGGAAAATTTTTATGGTGCTCACTGCTGAGGATGCTGACAAATCATCTGTTTCATGAAGACAACTGCAAAACAAAAGAAAATGTTTTGAATATTCATGCAGAAAGAAATCATAAGCAATTAAAAAAAGGAACTCACAGTTTTGCAAACTGAGTACCAGTTTAATGCATGAAACAAATCTTTCTTGAGAATCTTTTTTGATGTCAGACAAGTTTTAAGCATATTGTGGTAAGCCATGGATTTCATGGTCTGGAGAAGATGGATGGTATATACAAATTAAAAAAATATGTTAAGTGACAGTTTAATTGAGTACTGTCCAGGAAGAAAACATGGTGCCAGGGGATATTCAGTTTAGTGTGGCAGCTTTCAAGAAGCGCTCTCCTAAGGAAGGACCTCAGACTGAGATCAGAAGAGAACAGCATTCCAGGCAGAGGAGACCACATTTTCTAGGTCCCTGTGATAGGGACAGCTTAGCAGAGGGGAGGGCTTGAAAGAGTATCTGGCAAGGCTGGAGTTTAGGGAGCGAGGCATGCCAAGAGGCTAGATCAGGAGGCAGGAGCCACACTCACCAGAGCTGTGCAGGCTGTGAGGAGGATTGTGATCTCACCTGACACCTGTGGGAAGTAATGAGGGAGGGCTCTTAAGCAAGTGGAGGGAGGGAATGGTGGTAATTGATATGGTCATATTTGTGGTTTGGACAGATAACCCTGTTTCCATTGCTGCAGAACAGACTGAAAGAGGGAAAGAATAGATGCAGGAAGTTTAACTAGGAGTTCAGGGCAGTAGTCCATGAGAAAGATGGTCTCATTTCCAATGGTGGCAGAGATGGGAATGAGATGAGGGAGATTTTGAGTGATGGAGTCAGTTACGTGAATTTGGTGATACAGAGTAATGTAAGGATGGGGTGTTACATTATCCTACAGTACCTTACTTATTAGATCCCTTTTAACATTACCCTCATTTTATGCATGAGGAAATTGAGGTTTACCGTGGCTTTGTGTTGGATTTAATGTCATCCAGCTGGGTATCAGCTGAGTCCTATACCTATTGCTTCCTCCTGGTGTGTGTCCCTGTTGCATAGGGGTGTTAATAACTCATTTTGATGCAGGAATGCCAGACAGTCTCACCGCTCTTGGTCAAGGAAAGAAAACAAGTTTGAGGAGAAAGAAAGTAGCTAATTCTGAGGATGGCAGCAGACTAGTGTTTAAAAGAACACCTTCCTACTCTTTGGTAGAGTTACAGAGGAGCACAAGGGGAAGTGAGCATGTCCAGTCTTGTGACACAGTGTCTATGTGATGCCAGCATTCTTTCAAACATCATCTGGTGCTCACTGTTTCTGATGCTCTCTTTGTAGCAAAGCTCTTTTCCCTTGGAATGTAAGAAAGCGTAAGGGAAAAGAAAGAAAATGGGAATGGTTACCTGGCGTGTCACAGAGAGGTATATACTTTGTTGTTGCATCACTGTCCTTACGTTCTCTTGATGTATCCCCAGCAGTAAGATAACCTCAAAATAGTTGTTCCATTTTTTTTTCTTTGTCCTTTTCTTTTACTAGACTGTGAGCAGTCTGGGTCTTATTTGCCTCTGTATTGTCCTCCAGTGGGGATTCAGGGAGCATTTATTGAAGAATAAGAGACTTTCACCAATCTCCTACAGAAGAGAGAGATTTGGAAGACAAAGTGTGTTTAAAACAACATTCTCACTAGCTTGAATCTGCTTTGCACCAAGACCACAGTTTAGGAGTTTTGCTAGAATGCTCAAGAAGGACTTTCAAGAAGGAACGAGAAGTTTCTTGTAGCCTGGTATGGTTAAAAGAACATGGGCTCTGGAATCATATGGTTCCAGATGAGATCTTAGCTCCTCAGACTATAAATCTTACAATCTAGGATTATTTATCTTCTTTGAGTATCTAAGGTCCTAATGCAATGGGAAGACCAGAACTTGGGCCACCAGTCACCTTGGAATGCCAATAGAGACAGAAATTGAATCTTTAAGGTGTGCTTTAGTCAGATAGCTGACAACCAGGAAAATGGGGGTTGGAGATTAACACCCTAAAGAAATCATCTTAACATTTTATTTCCAGCTGACTTTTTATAGTGAGTTGAATAAAGATGATTCAGCAGCTTTGCATTGATGTCAATATCCTGTGCTGTCTAGCCCCAGAACTTATCGCCTTCCTGGACACCTGGCCTCATGCTCCCAGGGTACTGAGGCTGGTCTTCTGACAGCCTGGCTCCTACACTCCTGGAGCAGTGTCCTTGAACTGGAAATTAACTCAGAGTAGACAGGCCATAAACAACGTGTGTGTGTAGATTTACTACCCTACCCTTCAAAGTGTCTTGCATAATCACCTTCCCCTCTGGTGTCCCTATCACTAAATGTAAAATGAGGATACTTTGAGTATTTATTAATAGAGCTACTGTGAAGATTGCATTTGATCATTTGCACAAAGGACTGGCACATTAATGTATAAATTCTTTGTTTTTTAGAAAAGAAGCATCAGTTTCACAGTTAGCCAATAAAGTGGATGGGGTTGGATATGTCTCATCACTTGGTCTAAGTTCTCATCATTTATTGACTCCTCTTCTCCTGGTTTATTCTGGAATAAGGAAGGAGGAATTTGGCTCTCTTGGGGTCCCTGACAAGTGACTGATGTCCCTTAAAGCAGCATTCAACAGAGAACTCTTTATTATTATCATTCTTTGTGATTTACAGTGTATGTCTCACAAGCCTCAGGCATGATCATAGACTAAGAATGGAATTAATAAATTAGATCTGTTTCCTGATTAATTCATGGCTCTGACAAAAAATAAAATGGAGGCATAATGGAGAGACCAAGTAAACAGTTCCCTAAAACCTGAATGCTGGGGCACTTGGGGCTGGTTGCAGACAGAACAGAATACCACATAGTTAGGACAGCAGCTGAAGCCAGTTGGGCCTGAGGTTACCTGAGAAAGTAAAAAATCCTTCTAGTTCCAACTTACTGGGTTTTAAGAGGCCAAGACTCTGGGAAAATCTATGCATGGGTTCAAATCCTGACTGTGAAGTTTGTTTTTATAAACTGAGTGAATAACTGAAGACTGCACAGCTGTATATTTGCACAACTGGATTTAGATGCAAAATGGAACCTAAGCCTGTGGTTTTTAGCCAATATAGGAAAGGAAAAATTATTCTCCTTCTACCTCTCTAAATTCTTGGTTGAGCCCCCTGGTAATAAAAGGCAGATTAACAAGAGTAAAACAAACAGAAGTTTATTAACATGTATACCTTATATATCATGGGAAACATGCTGAGAAACTGAGTTACTCCCAAGTCACCAGCTGAAGTACATAGCTAAAGACCATGAACACAGTGTAAAATGCTCTGGGAATAACCCTTCCCTGTTCTAGCAGACAAGAGAGCAAAGCATCCATATAGATTTGAATTCTATGAAATGCAAAATCTGCTCTCTTCAGCTAAAGTCAGCTTTTTCAACCCCCACTCATGACCAAGGAGTTAGATAAAAAAAGTTTATACAGTCAGTCTTTGTGTGGCCATAGTGCAGTCTTGAGAAAGGAAAAGATTAAACCCTAGTATTGCCTTCTTCTGTATATAGATAGCAGCATCAACACATCTTTAGGTCAGAATAATTAGAACCAGAAGTGACCCCCAAATCAAAAGCAATTATTTTATCTCAGCAACTCACCGTTCTTACCTTTGTAAACTGAATTGAAATCTGTGATTGTTGGAACAGTTCACAGAGTAAAATTTGTCCGCTGATTCCTCATTTTGATGATCTAATATACCATTTGTCTAACTACCAATGAAATTTCATTCTAGTTAACAAGACAAAAGAAATATCTTAGGAAGAGGATAGAAGGCTAGTTAATGGGAAGAAGCCAGGAAAAGCACAGTAAACAAGGCTCCTGTTGCTAGGGTTGCTAGGCAGATTGAAATTGGAACCACCTTTACTCAGGAGTTTTTGTTTATGTAGAGTCATCTTTCTCTTCCTGGTAAAGGAGGGAAAGACAAATGGAGATGTTCTTTGTAAATGTAAAGGTTTACTTTTTTGTAAAAATTTTTCACAAAAAAAGTAAACTCCCTTTCTGTTTTTAGAGCTGTTTCTATTTATAGTATCTCAAAAAGAAATTACTCACACTAATCTTACTAAAAATACATATTGGAGGGTGGTATGTTCACCTACTCTTCACTGTTACATTATGTTATATGTACACATAGTATAACTCATTATAATTGCTTATATGTTTATGCACAATTATGATTTCCTAAAAGAAATACCTGGTATGCAAAAAGACCCATTGCAAGTATTGTCGCCTTGGATTTTCCCCTGGACCTTCAATGCCCTCTCCCACCCTATAAACAATATCAATCACTGGAAAAAGCATCTTAGAGGACTACAGATGAAGACCTATAGAAGTTACCAAATTTACACTATAAAAGTAAGTATCTGCACAGTGTGGGGCTCTGTCTCAAATGTCATTTCCTCCCAGAGGCATGAGATGCTTAGGCAAACCCTCACATCACACATCGGGCACTGACTTTCCCCTATTATTTAATAGCCAATTTTCAAAAGACATGCAAGGTTTTCATCTTAAGAGCATTTCCCTGTGTGCTGAAGAGTTAAGTGGTGAAGAAATGGTGGCCAGGGGTGGGGTTCCTTCATCCCAAGGACAGTGAGATTAAAATTCTCTTTTCAGCAAGAAGTCACCTGGTCACATGTTACTCACTAACTTCTAGGGTGTTTTCCCACAACCAAAGCCAGCTAAGGCCAAGGCACCCTAGTGTTATAAAGTCCTTACTACATTCCTTTCCCAAGGCCAGACCCATCCTCTAGAAGCACATTTTCTCTTATATTGGCCCTTGAACTGGCACACATCTAAACTTTTGCTTTCTCAAATTTGATTTATTATTTTCACATATATTTTCCTAGTTAGAAACATAAAATTATGAACATATCAGAAAAGTGCCCAAAAGGAAATAGAAAAAAAATCAACCAACATCTTCCCATATAAAGAATACTCCTGTTAAATCGGGCACGGTGGCACGTGCTTGTAAGCAACAATCTATGGAGTTGCAACTGAGACTGGGGATCATGGTTTGAGTCCCACCTTGGGCAACATAGTGAGACCTAGTCCCCCAAAAATAGCTGGGCATGGTGGCACACACCTGTGATCCCAGCTACCTGGGAAGCTGAGGCTGGGGACTGCTTGAGTCCATGGTACCCTGGGCAACGTGAGCCTGCAGTTCCATGGGCAAAAATAGCGAGACTAGAGTCAAAAAAAAAAAAAAGAAAGAAAAAATAAAATACTATACCTACTAACATTTTTGTGTTGTTTTCCAAGCTTTCCCCCACCCTGTTGTACAGCTTTTGAAAAAAGGATGATTCCTTTCAGTGCCATTACATTTAGGGAAAGAGGGGGAAAAGCCCTTTTGCTATCCTTCCAGAAAGAACCCAAGCAATCCCTATTATGTAAACTCTTTCAAAGAAGCAGTCTGTTCAAAATTGTGGCCAAGTCATTTGTTGCCATAGCAACACTTGGCCTTAGAATGCAATAAACAGTCATTCCCACTCTAGCCTCTAAACAGAAGCCACCATTATCTTTCTCTGAGCTCTTCAGGGGGGCTCCTTTTGCCAAAGATATTCATTTAAATTAGCAGCTCCCTTCTTTGCCTCTGGAATTTCTTTTGCTTCATACCAAGCCACACCAGGAGGCTGAAAAAGCAGTTAGTGCCATAAATTGAGATGCTGAGGGTTTGTGGGAAGAACTCTTGGTTGACATCTTTGTGGGATATGAATACTGGTTTCTTTCTCTTTCAGGCTTATGGATACAATTCTATTTGAATGACAATTCTAACAACACCGTATGCAACCATCCCATGAAACTTTTTGAATTGAAAGAACTGAGAAAATCTCACGGAGAATATATTGGAAAGCTATTTTTGCTGTGCTATGTACAGCTGCAGAATATTATAACTGAAAGGATGAGGGTTGGGAGTTGAGGGGGAATATTTAAAATGGTTATATACATTACTTAATTTTATCTTGACCAGAATTCTGTGGACTCAAAGAGCCCACTTTTTTTTAAAAATTCCTTTCATGTTTTAAAGACAAAGAAGCAGAGGCTCCTGAGATTAAGGATTAAGCGATTTGTCTAAAGTCCCTGATAGAAGTGTTCCTGTGAGTTTTAAGCCCTTGTGATCCACTGCTCAGGCTGCTCTTTTGACCCTGAGACCTTGAAGGACAAGAATTAAACATATAGAGTTCCTACTGTATGCACCAAGGACTGGAGAGTCTATGTAATATGTTATGATTGGCCAGGGTAGACAGCATTACCCCCATTTTCCAGATAGGGAAGTCAAGGTCCAGAGACTTCCTGTGCCAGAAGTTGTTCAGCCTATGGGAGTGTCCAAGGATTTGAAGTTAGTTACCTGGCTTCACAACCTGTACAGCTTCCCCTATACATCTTTCTCTGGATATCCAGAAATTATTAAGCCTGATGTTCTTTATTTATAAATGAGGAAATTGAGGCCTGAAAGTACTAAATGTCTGGTCAGGTCATCTCCCAAGGTCTAGAGAACATTAACCTTCAGATCAACAAGACAGGTGGGAGAGTTTATATGCTCTAAACTGGCATGGACTGTTGAAAGCCACAGCCCTGGGTTGTCAGCAACAAGCAATCACCCCTGAAGACTAAGTATTAATGGTGGATTATGGTGGAATGTTGAGCTATTTCTGCTGTGTCTCGTTATCTCTTTTTCTCAAACTTGGTTTGTCAAGCCTTACATTCGGTGATATTTATCCAGGAGGCAGAATAAAGAGCCCTCCATAGGGGATTCTCTGAAGAACATTTCTGATGTTTGGTTCTCTTTACCCCTCTTTTCTCTGCTCTGATGGGTCACTGAGGTTGGTGGTCAAAGGTCACCATTCCAAGCCTTGCAATGACCTGTAGTTCCTGCTTCAGGTAACTGCTTTCTTCCCCTACTCCTTCAGGATGGAAGCAGAAATGGCGCCCTACTACATCAGCCATAGGGGTGCTGTCCCACAGCGTTCTATTTTAGCCTTCATACCGACACCTTTTTAAGCTGTCTCTTAATATGTCCTCTAATCGCCACATTTGAGTATTCTCTGCTGGGATCCTGACAGATTCACCTCCCTGCATTATTCTCTCACTTATCACCCAATTTATTTCCTTCCAATTACCAGCAATTTTTTCATTTAGTCAATATTTGCTTTCTTACTGCTTTTCTCCCCAAGTTCAGTGTGAGCGTGAAAAGGTATTATTGATATATTATCAAGAAAATCTACTTTTTACCACCATGTGAAGATACAGGAAGAAAGGGACTAGGGAAAAGCAAAGAACTGAACTGTTCCCACAGTCTGGTAAACAAGAGGTTAAAAAAATCTGATGACTTTAGTGAAAGGCGAAAGATATCTACCTTCTGAAAAGAAACCAGAGTATAAAATCTGACGACTTTAGGCCCAGACATTTGTTGTCATAAATGTCCTTGTCTAATTTTGTTTGTTTGTTTTCACTAACTTCCCCAGCCTGGGCATTCTGAGTTATCTTCCCACAGCTTATCAAGTTGGCTATTATTGGGGAAAGAGGAGATAAAAGACCCAGAAGCAAAAGAGAGTCACAGACCTTGAACCTAGATGTTCTGGCTTGATGCTGTGGCCACATGGCCTCCAGGTGATGCTCGCCTAGAGACAGCCACAAACATGTTCCACCCCAAGCAGCAGCTGGTAGCTGCCCACAACTAGCAGCGGCAAGCAGACTGAGGCTAAGTAAGGCCACTCACCTTGCCTTCTCAGACACGTTTAATTGCCTTGTTCTCAAACCCCATTCCTAAAATCTATATGGACCCTCAGGTCTATGCTTTCTTCAGTCTCTCTCATGCCCAGAGAAGTTTCTCTTCTTGTTCTTTCACTAATCAATAAGCAATGACTCCTTGCTTTTCCTCATCAGTGTCTGTGGAGACCTCTTTTTAGTCCTGGCCAGAGACTTTCAAGAGCACATTCTTGGGAAGCAGGACCCCTGGGCCCATCCCTCTGATGGCAGTGGAGCATTGTCTGTCAGCCATACTTAGCTAGATTTTTCTCTTGTTTTGTGGGGTGGTTGTGATGAGATCGAAGGGCCCCAGGTTCCTTCCCTTGTCCAGTGACAGAACCATTTATGAATCAGAAAGTAGGTCCTCATTAAATCCCAAATCTGCCTGTGCTATGTTCTTAGACATCAAGCCTCCTTGTGAAATAAGTATACCACCAACTTTTACTTGAAAATAAATAGTATTTTTTAAAAAAAGTTTTCCAACAAATGGTTGAAACAAGGAACAATGGTTTACAGCCAAGCGGGCTGTAAAAAAAAATACCATTACCCAGTTTGAGATGAAAGTCTTAGTATACTTGTTTTTCTGATGGAATTTATATTTAAAAATTTACCTGTTATCTGGAGGCCAGTGTGCTTGTTTTCCTTGTAGAGTATGGTGGACTGGGCCCTGATGTAAACAACAAAGAAATGTGTACACAATATATAACATATACTTTAGGTACCTGAGTGTGTTGGGAAGAAAATAATTAAAGAATTCTCAGAGGCCAGTTCTCAGGAAAGTGGAAATTGTATGCACTAAAGTGTTCACTGGACCTTTGAGTAGCATGGTAGTTTTCTCTGAATAGATTCCCAAAGGGACATAGTTTTGGGCACCAGCAGCAAAATTGCAGGCATTACAAGAAAAAAAAAAAAAAAAAGAATCCATGAAGAAGACAAGAAGAATAAACCAGAAAAGCAAAAGGATAATCAAGTTGGGGGAGGAGGGAAATGTTTTCACATTTAGTTCCACAGAAAGAGGACATTTTCAAACAAAAGAAACATGTACATCAGAAGAAAGAAAAGAACAAAGGACAGGGGAATAAAAAAAGTCAAAAAGGAGAGAAATGGTAGAGAAAAAAAAAGAAGAGAAAGAGAAAAGCATTCTTTCACCCCTAATAGTCTGAAATCTCCTAAAAGTAACAGATTAGAGCCTATGCCATTCACGTTAAAATTTTGTTTGTGAAGAGTGTTTGTCCTTCCTTAGACTTACCTTGCCAGAAATCATAGCCTTTTCAAAATAAAACAAATGATTTCCTGAAAATAAAGAAGCACCTTTGTCATGCAGCTGTCCATTTTGCTTTGGAGAAAGAAGAATGGGTTGTGACAGACTGGAGGGCTCAAGGCTGCCTTCATTGCCAGGGCCCTTCCAGGTTTTTTCAGGAAGAGAACAAGTACTGCATCTCGCTCTTTAACTTTGCTTCTCTAGATGCTTCCTACAGCTCTTCCCCTTTCTATGCCCTCCCCAACTACCCTTTCCTTAGCCACTGGTTGACTGTGACCTGTCCTTCCAGGCGCAGATACGAAGACTCACCATAGTTCTAACACTGGCTTCTACTTTTTGTTTTTTGCATTTATTTTTATTTTTGGATTTTCTGCTATACATAATTGCATAATTGTTGATCCTCATAGGATTACCCTACCCCACCATGTTCCCTTTGGTCTCATTGCCTCCTTTCTTTTTGTTGTTTATCCATGTTTAGCCCTTTAGTCTTTTTGGTCTTCTTTTTGTCATTTTTTTCTCAATATCTTCATTGGCCATTCCGAATGCCTTTGGATTGCACCCCTGTTTCTTGTTTCCTGGTGACTGCTCTTTCTATTGTTTTCTGCCTCTTTATGCTGCTTCCTCCCATTATGTTTCAGGTCTTTAGCTTTGGGGACTCGATTTCCAGTCTTGTGTTTTGGTAGAGCTGCTCCTCCATGGGGACAGTCTTTGGCTGATGGTGGGTCTCCTGGTCTTCTTTTTAGGATCTTTGCTGTTAGGCCACTGCCATTTTTAAATTTTTTTTTTAAGACTAGGTGCTATTTTTACCCATGGTACCCCAGGCTCAAGTTGCCCAGGGTACCACGGACTCAAGTGATTCCTAGCCTCACTAGTTGGGATTACAAGTGTGCGCCACCACGCAAGCTATATATTTTTTGGAACTAGGTCTTGCTACGTGCCCCAGGCGGGACTCGATCCGTGATCCCCAGCCCCAGCCACTTCATAGGCTGAAGCTTACAGGCACAAGCCACCGTGCCCGGGTACCACCGCCATTCTTCAGGCATCCATCCTTTGGCAGTGGGAGTGTGCTGTTTCCTGTTGACTGTGTCTCTGTGCCAGTTTTATATTCGTAGCTCCGCAGTGACTGGTATGCAATGCTCTTTCTCAAGTTTGTTCTCACAGTTCATTGCTCTATGAACCTGCCTTGCTCTTTTTGAGTCCTGCTTTTGTTTTTAAAGTCTTTCTTGGTGTTCCTTGTCTCTTCTGTTTTTTTTTTTGGTTGAAGTTTTGTCTGGATGTACTTATTGCTGGTGTGGGCAGCTCGGCAGAGTAACACTGGCTTCTTAAAGTATAGCTCTGCACAGGGGCCATTTTGCAAACTGTTACAGGTCTACTAGAAGATATTTGTAATAATACATATAATGGCTATTTGACAGTAATTTTATGTCTGTTGAATCTAGTAATTACAAATTTGTACTATTTTTTGTTGCACCTTTTCCTCTATAATTATCTTTTCTACTTGCTTACTTTTATTATATTTCATAAAAGTATTGCTGAAGGACTGAACATAGAAATGAAGTCAGAATCTGTGCTTCACTACATGGAGTTTGAGAAGCGCTGTTGCAAGCCCAAGTTCCCACCTCTTCCCTTGAGTGGATGGTCTGGGTCTCCTGGTTCTCACTTTCCTCTCCCTCTGCTTTTACTGCTCTGCTGTTCCTCTTTCTTCCTAGCCTTCAAGCTCCACTGCAGAGGTTATTAGGTTCCACTGTTGAATTCTAGACCTTCCTTATCCCCCAGTTCTAAGCTAAGAAGGTGGCATCAATATACCAACTTGCTCATCACCAGTTGCCTCATCTTCAGCAAGATGCCTGGCACATAGTCAGTATGTAGTACAAGCTTTGTTTTAGATGTTTGAATGAGTGGGAAAAAGAATGACCAACAACTCAAACTCCAGCTATTTTAGTGACTTATCTGCTTGTCTCTGGGTCAAGCTTTTCTGTTCATACCTTTGACTCTCTTAAGCCTCAATAAGCTTTTTTTTTTTTTGGAAAATAGTATTATTTTCTTGTATATATTCTCAAAAGACAGCTTTGGCATTAGAAAGAACTGTTTTTCAATTCTAGTTCCTCTACTAATCAGTTGGCTAACAGCAGGCTGAGACTCAGTTTTCTGCATCTGTAAAGTGGACATATAAACACTTACCTGATGGGATTGCTGGAGGGCTCATGAGATGGGACCCTCAAAACACCACACAGAATGGCCTAGAATACATGTTTCATGGGTAGGATTCTTTTCTCCTTTTGCTCTTCTTCCTCAATTTACTTCATGAAGGGAAAAGCAGCACTTTATTTGCCACTGTACCCCTAAAGCCTGAGATATAATAGGTGCAAAATATAAGCATGCTAGTAATGAATGCCGAAGTAATTGTTTAATTATTTTTGTTAAATTGTTAAATAAAAATAATTTTACCAAATTATGGGTGTTTTCAGTTTCCTAATCCATAAAACTGGTATAATAACCTTTATTGTTGAGACAATTAAAGGGAATAATGCACGCAAGCTCTGAACACAATGCCTGGTTTACAGTAAGTACCTGATAGCTTGTAATCATCATCATTATCACTATTAAAAACATTATTTTTATATAAAAATTATATCCCCAGATTACCAGCACCAAGTTCACTTGAAATAAAACAAACAACAAATAAAAGCAGTGAATAGTGTTCTAACTGAACTTCAGAGGTATAAATAAAACCTCCCTGTTCTAGCCTCCCCTCACAAGCTCTGTGAATAGTCAGCAGGGGGCACTGTTTCCTTGATAAAGAGCCAGCCAGCTTAAACTATGAGAACAGCAGAAGTGGATATTTGAAGAGCAGAATAGTCCTTATGAGAAAAAATAGTGTAGGCTCCTAACAGCGATCTACTGACTGACCCTCCTGAACGAAAACCCTGGCAATCGGCCCCCTCCCCCTCATCTTTTTTTCCTTTGGCTGTTTTGGGACTGTGGCTAGTCACTCTCCCCTACATGACTAACTTGGAGGTAGACCATCAAGTTCATGATTGAAGAGGGAGAGAATCAGATAAACAGGATGATCATAATATCCCAAGTGGGTCTTTTCACTATATCCGTGGCTTGCAGAACCACACTGGGGGTGGGTGAAGCAAGGGAGCAGCATGGCTGCCTTTTATCAGCTACTCTGTGTAGCAGTATATTTTTTTCTTATTTATACAAAGGTAGCAGCAGCCTTTTGGAACTCCTCTGTACTCATCAGGGTGATTGTCTTACATGGGAAGAATTTCCTGGTCGTGATGAGTCTTGGCTTTGGTCCTGTCCCCATGATTGTTAACTACCTGGAGGAAGACAGAGGCCAGGTAAGAGTCCAGTGAGGACCAATACCCTGTCCTCCTCTCTGATGCCCATGCCCTTGGCACCTCCTGTACTTGTCCTGGCCTTCTGGCATGGTTTGGGTGCCTGTGTATGGTCTCAGTATACCCTTTCTTCTATACCTTCTCACTCAACCCTTGAGTCACTGTCATCTGTTCACCTGCCTGTTTCCTCCACAATAACACCACTATGATGTGGTAGAGTCTCAAGGGAGAGATGTGTCAATCCTTTCTGTACCCCCAGCACAGGGATTGGCTCAGAGCAACTATTTAGGGAACATGTGGTGAATGAATGAGTGAAGGAATCAAAACAAGCTTGGGAATATATCTAATATGCTGAATCATAGATAAAGACCTATATGAAGAGATGACCCTCCATGGCAGGAGTTATTGAAAGTAGCAAGGAAAGTTGATTCAGAGTGTCAAATCTGGCTCCCAATCTTAAGAAATCAACTGTCATCTAAATGCATGCCATTTTTGCTGGTCATTATAGTTGGTGATATTTTATGCTGCATTTGAATAAGCCTTCATAAAATAAATTACCTTTGACTGGAGTGTAGTGGTTCTATCCTTTTAAAAAGCAGTATTATTATTAGAAGTTTTAGCCCCTGACTTAGAAAAAGCCTGTGTTTATTTTTGTCTCTCTTTACAAAGGACTTGAAAGTCAAGGATCTTAGTGGAATCAATTTTAGGGATTTGACAGAGAGGGCTGCAAACTGTTTATCAAATTCTCATTGATTTCTTCCCCATAGGAATTGCCAGCTACACAAGAAGAACAAAAAAGATTTTCTCTCTGCCTCCTTCTTGCCCTCCTGAACAGATACTTTTGAAACCAAAATGCAAATAATAATAATAATAATAATAATAATAATAATAATAATAATAATCCTCTCCAAGACTTGGTACCTGAGGTTCTGAAGTTATAATCTATAATTTTCTTTTTATGTTTGAATTGACTTCAAAGTACTGTTATTTACTTTCTTTAACAAGCACTTAGTGTGAAGCACTGTTTAAAGCACTTTACAAATACCTACTCATGTAATCCTCTTATGAAACCCTCTGAGGTACAGATTACCATTAGTTTCATTTTACAAATGAGTAAACTGAGGCACAGAGAGGTAAAGTGATTTGCCCAAAGGACAATTGGTAAATCCTTGGGACTGGATGTGAAGTCTGTGTGGCTAAACATTGGGCTGCACTGCCCCCTCCAGGCCCACAGTTCATGCACTCAGGACAGAAGGCATTGTGACTGGTAGCCATTTTTGAATGGTAAATGAAGCTAATAAACTTTTAAGACTCCAGAACCCAGCCTGACACAGACCAAATTTATTAAAACACACCTGTTGGTTCTGGACACCAGGGAACAGACATTTGAAATGACAAGCTTTATTTTTTCCTAATGAAGTTTGAATTGACAAAGGCAACAGAAATCTTGATTACAAAGGTGAATTTTCTGGAGGCAAGATGCCCAGTCCCTGTGAATGAAGAGTTAATACACTTCCAAGTATTTAACCAGGTTTCCCAGGCAGCAACTGACTGCACACTTCTGTGGGATCCCTTTACTTTTAAATACAGCTTAGCAATCATAATCATAATTATAATCATAGCACAATAACAACCTTAGTCCTAGTAACCAACATGAATTTTTCCAGTGGTTGCCAAGCCAGGGATAGCACTATGAGTTCCATGGGTTGAATGTTTGAATTCATAATCAAACTATGAGCAGAGGCAAACCTTCGTTGCATTTTACGGGAAACTGAGGTACAGAGAACTAGTGGCTTATTAAAAGTCACAGGATTGCAGATCTGGGGTTTTCTCAACCGCCTCTCACATTATGGTATAACTGACTTGGTGCAAAACCCTCCTTGCTGCACAAGGAAATTTGAGATCCTTGTTGATCACAAGGAAAGTTGAGATCACTCTAGTTCCTCTTCAGAGTCCTTGAATCATGATTCAGTGCTAGGCTATAGCCAATCACCAGTAAACAAAACAAAGTCCTGCTTCCTGGGGAAAAAAGGGACTTTTAAGGGAGAGAGCTGGGTCTTTAAAAGGAGATTAAGAGGAACCAATACAAAGTTAATAATACCTCAGTGTCTTGAGAGTCCATAACTGGGGCATCTAGTCTAGCCCGCAATTCAGGGAAGGCTTCCTCAAGGCAATGATGTCTAGGCTAAGACAAAAAAGAAAAAACCAGAGTTTAACAGGAAAAATTAGGGCATTTCAGGCATAAGGAAGAGCACTGGCTCAAATGTGAGACACTTTTGGGGAAATGCAAGAAATTTATTATGATCAGAAATGAAGATGAAGGGAGGGTACAAGAGATGAAACATTTTAGTTAAGTACTGATTATTCATGGACTGTATGCTCTGCAAGAATTTACATTTGATTCTTGGTTTGCTGGGGGAGCTTTCCAAAAGAGGTTCTTTCTTTGAATTCTTGTGAGCTGTCAAACACAGGTATCAGCCCTTTTCAACCCTCCTAGAGGACCTGTGATCAGACAGCAGGACCAGAGTGTGACAAGAAGACCCCTGATCCTGGGAGAGTCAGAATGGCTAATATGATGGTGACAACAGCACTAGGGACGTGGCCAGTGCTTTCTGGATCTGGCTGTTTAGAAGCCAGTTACAGCTCTAGGCAGGGAATCTTTCAAATGTCCTTCCTCTAGATGTTTCTCGGGGAAAATAAAGATCACTGCCCCATAGTAGAAATAAAGCATACAACAAGGAGGGGTCAGGAAGGTGAAATCAAGGGAGGGATGAGCACAAGAGATTAAGATGATGGTTCATAGGTGATGTGATGGGAGAAACTTGGTGGGGGTGGAGGGTATACAACAATGTAATGAATGTGTGTGTGTAAAATCAATAAAAAAGAAGGAAAATACTTTAAAAAAATCCTGGAGAGAGAAAAATGAAATAAAATCTCTGTGTTCTTTAAAAAAAAAAAAATACTCTCCCAGTCCACAGGAGTGGTGCCTGGGACACTGAGTAATTAGGAAATCAGGAAATCAGGTTGCATTTTGGGAAGAACGCAAGTTGGCATATAAATTGGTATCTAGTTCATTCTTCAGCTGTGAAAGCAATCTGCTTAAATTCAGATCATGCAACTTTTATGAAAGAGTTTGGACTTTGGCCTCAGATATATCTCAGTTCAAACCTGGGTTTTGTTGCTTTCTTGCTGAAGGATTTGGGGCCAACTATGACATTCTGTGTGCCCAGGTTTCTGGATCTTTAAAATGAAGATGATAAGGGTGCTTACCTCTTAACATGTATGGGACGGTAAGGTCAATTAAGTGAAACAAAGCAAAGGATGTGCTTACCACAACTGGCACAGCACAAAAAACAAGATTGGGAATTATTCCTTTTGTTAATATTAAGGTATTTAGTTCCTGTGGCAAAAGCATTGTGGAAGGACATTAGATTATGAGTCAGAAAATCTTTCCATTACTTGCTGTAGTTGTAATACTGAAACACAATTTTGTGTTCCAATTCTCCACCCCCAACTTATCAGTTAAACAAATGAGCATCACATTCATTTTCTTTGGCTCCCATAAAAAAATCGCATAGAGTGAATGTCTTTAATAATACAAATTTGTTTTCTCACAGTTCCAGAGACTGGAGAGTTTAAGATTAAGATGATAGCCAATTTGATTCCTTCTTTAAAAAAAAACTAAGTTTATTGAAGAAACACTGGTTTACAACTCAGTCTATGATTTAGGGGTACAGGCTCACATCTCCAGAAATATGTTATTATACCAAAACCCCAATCATCATACATCATAGTCCCCCTGTTTTTCCTTTTTTAGGACTCTTTAGGGATTTAGGAATTTGTATATCTCTTTAGGGCTTTGTATATACAAATCTTCTTATTGCTCATCTTAATCTAGTTCTTTAGTAATTTGAGAGATTGAAACTTTTTTAATCTGCTCATTACATGTAAATCTTTTCATCACTGTGAGGTTATTTATATTTTTTGCTAATGTCAGTATAAAATTATTCCAAGTTTATTCTTATTTCTATTTTTCCATAACCGGCAAAGTTTACCAAATATAAGTAAAAGGTCCTCATGGGCTTAATAAGCACATTTGAAACATTTACTATTCATTTTTTTAAGGAAAAATGTTTAATGTTTATTTTTCTAAAGAAAATGATACCTTGGTTGAGGAAAACAAAGATGCTATGGAAATCCTGTCCATTTCAGGGATATTGGAACCATTTGTGGCTTTGCCAGGTTACTATTGTTTATATAGCCTGCTACCTCTTGTCTATTTCCTTCGTCCCTCTGAGTAGCTCTGCTTTTGACACATTTCAGTACTTAGTACTTTTTTATGCTATGCCTTTTCTCAATGTGCAGACCTCTCAGGGATTCCTTGCATGGTTCTACCTGGCATCATAAATATTCTTCTTTTCTCCTCATTAAACAGATTCCCTAAGTAACAGTTTCAGATAGCAGTTAAAGACATTTCAAGTTCAGTCTCCTTAAAATGTGAATGATGAATGGCTCTCCAAAGTGCATGTATTTAAAAATGAAACATGCAAAGCTGAAGGAATCAATTAGTAGCAGCGAAATTTCAAATAGCGGATAAAGGGTTGAGCCATCCTTGGAATAAAACAAAATGTCATCAGCTCATTTTATGAACTTGGCAATTGCCTTTTCCACTTCCTCTTTTTTTCCTTTAACTCTGCTCTAGATATAATTTCAAATTATAGAAAAGTAGATGTACCCATTAGATGTGTCTATTGCTTAACATTTTACCTCATTTACTTCTCTCTTGAGTCACAAATGCAGGCACACATGTTTTTCTGAACCATATGAAGTTGTGTTATTGTGCTCTTTAGCCTCTGAGTACTTTACTAAGAGTGATGACATACACACATTATGTTGTTGTCAATCTCACCAGTTCATCATGGATAGATCACTTATATCTACTCTTCTATTCACATCCCATTTTTGACCACAAGATGTCCTGTATTTCTCCCTTTACTAGTATTTCTAAGTCTAGAATTAGACTGAATTTATCATACTTCTTTGATATCTTTTAATATAAGACATCTTCTACTTTGCCTCCTGTGTCATCACTCTCTCCTAAAATAAATAAATAGATAAGAATCAGACATATACAAGTTTGAATTCTGATCCTATCTCTTAGGAGTTCAGTAACCCCAGAGAAGCTGCTTCATTTCTTTGAGTCTCAGTCTTCCTATCTACTAAATGGGGATAGTGATAATGTATAGTGAGGATAAAATTAAGTTATGGTGACCCTACTAACAAGTAGTTTAAACCTAGTATGTGCTTGGTACATTTGATTAATGTGATAAATGAGGTATAATTGGTTATGTAGTAGTCATTAATTTACCATAGTACAAGTTCTGGCTCTGCCACTTCCTTGCTGTGTGTGACCTTGAAGATATTTCTTTGTCTCTCAGAGATCCTATATCCTGGACTGTGAGAAAGGGGTTCTTAACATTTTCCAGCTGGGATTGACTAACACGGTGTACCAAATACCTTGAAGCGATGCATAGACATGTTCCTTTGCTAACAATGCACTTTACCCCTCACAAATGCCAGTGAGCCTCTTTGTCAATAAAACTGTCTGCCTCTGTTTCCCCTCCGGGCATCTCTTTCATGGGAAGGTATAAACTTCATGGAAACTAACTCTAGGGCCAAAGCCTTTATAGTAGGTGTTATCTTGTTAGAAGCTGATACCTCAGTGATTTTAAAAGAGAAACTGGAGACCTCACCCTCCCCATGGAATTTTTCCACTGAGTGTATTTTGGAATAACCTTTTCTCTGTTGCTGAAACAAACTGCAGTGTGGTGGGTGTGGAGGGGATTTGGGGCTACTGATTGTGATTCATTGTTGATTGAAATTAGAGTCTGGGGATCCTTGTGACCTTCATGTCATCATGGAGACTCTGATGAGGTGACTGCCCAGAACAAGGTTCTGCAGGGTTGCACCCTCCTCTCCTGACTGCACGCCCTGGTCTTCCTAGGGCCATTTAAGGGTCATGTCCTCAAGGAAGCCTCCTCTGGTCTCTGCTTCTTCTGTACAACACCCACCCTAATATCATACCCCTGTTTTATTGTCCTCTTGGCACTCAGAAAATTATGACTTATCTGTTTCATTTGTATCTATTCTTCTTCCTTCCACTTCCAGCCCTCATTGTGATATAAGCCCTGGCTATCAGGCACTGTGCCTCTGTTGTTCTCCTTCCAATCCCCTATCTATGACATGGGGTCATCAGCTTCACAGGACATTGATATTTGTTGCCTGAATAAATGAATCTCCTTTGTGACAATAGGCCCAGTGAAGGTAGAAGCATGGGCTTACCATGCCATGAATGCTGTCATGATGTGGGGTGCACACAGTGGGTGCGTAAGGTGGTAGCTAATGAACAGATTAGAACTGAGTTAGGGGACTATTGCACTGACCTGGAGAGCAGGGAGACTGGTTTCTTCTCTGGGATGGCATTTCCACTTTCCCTACTTTAATCTAAGCTGTCATGGTCCCTTCATATAGTCCCTCCATTGGCCTGGACACAGAAATCCTGGAACAACCAAGAGTACTTTTCTCAACCATCTTCTCAAACATGGTGAATATTCCTGGTCTACAATTGTAAGAAAAACAATTGTAGATGTTCTCTGTATTTGGTTGCTGAAGTTCCTGGATCTCACCCAACGGTGCAGAGCATGGCAGTTTGGAGAAGGTCTAAGTTTAGCAATCCACCCAAATAAGGGCACCCAGCCCTGCCTCATTTGGGTTACCCTAAGGGGTGGCCAGGCAGATGAGTGTAATGTTCAGAATTGATGCTCTAGACTCAAACAGACCTGAATTTGTATCATAGCTCTCTTCTTGGAAGCTGGGTAATGCATTTTATGTCTCTGACCCCTGTTTTCTTACCTGTGAATTGGCTATATAAAATCTGTTTGCTTAAGATTCTTAGGATAGCCAACTAGAATATATCTTCTACATAAAATGTCACACAAGAAACTATCACTGATGAAATCCTTATAAATGTAGATCCCTTTGGCCCAGTTTAAGATAATAATTACATTCCTAAATAAAAGACATGTATTCTTTAACCACATGAAAATAAGAAGTTTCACCAGTAGTCAGTATCCTGTGCAGCAGAGCAATTGATGGAGTCATCTGTAGCTTCTGCATGGGAGGTGTGGGGTTAGAGAGCTACAACCTGGAGAGAAGATGAGAGTCATTGTTCCATGTCTGCTCTGCTGAATTTCCATTTTGCAAGCTCCCTTTGCGTATAGTTCAGATATCACCCACTAACTTCACATCTCCCATATCCCCCTTTAGTTTCTTAAGAAGTCAAGTCAGTAACCCATGGGCATCTTGTCTGGAGATGCAGGAATCAGGTATGGTCTGCTTCCCAATGAATAAATCTACATTGTTTGGTTTGTTTGTGGACTGAGGTAGGAGGCCTGTGGAACAGAAAGGCAGGCTGCAAGTGACCTTCTAGAACTCCACTGTACGGGTTTGTTTGCAGGGACACAGACACACGAGTGGTCCCTGACAATATGTGTTCCGACATCATATACTGGGCATATTTTGCTCAGAAACATGCCCTGTTAGTTGTTGAAACTCTTTTTGCATTCCCTGAAACAAACCACACTCCTGTATTTTCTTTTTGGGGGGGGCATTAAATAAGTCTTTTATGTTGACAATGATAATATTATATTCTACAATCTATTTGCATTTCTCTATTCTGTGGATTTTATTGCTTGGTATAAATCTCCAAGCTGAAGTGAATTAAGTTTCACTCAGGAAGAAAGAGTGCCTTTTAAGATGAGATTGAACAGCTACATGCACAAGATGTTACCTCTGGGTGATAGTTTTTGCCCAGATGTGCAGGGGAGATGCACAGGGAATAAGAAATGTGTGTGTTCATGTGTGCAGGTTTTGATTTATGCACATGAAGTCTGAAAGGATTTACTTTGGATCCACAATCAAAAAGGATTTCCAAGAGAGCGCTGATATGAACACATGCCTCTTTTCTGCCTACTCCTGACTCCAAACCCGGCCCCACCAGTCAGGTCCTCAGGAAAGCCATGATGCCTCCATTAACTCTGGCCGGAGATCTTTTGGCCCATGTCATGGACAGAACATGGAAATGAGAACAGAGAAACATCTCAGAGTCTCTCACCAGTCAGGTCCTCAGGAAAGCCATGATGCCTCCATTAACTCTGGCCGGAGATCTTTTGGCCCATGTCATGGACAGAACATGGAAATGAGAACAGAGAAACATCTCAGAGTCTCTCACCACCTTCTTGTCGGTCTTCTGAGCATAAGAGCATCTACTAACAGACAAGTCAGAAGTTGCTGAGAGAAGCCACTACATGAGCTTCAGTCAAGGTCAATATTAGCCATTGATGGTCTGCTGAGCACTGATCCTGAGCTATGCATGTTTCCAAGTGGTCAGTTCTGACAGTGGTCCTTGGAGGTAGGTGTTGATATTGTCCTTGTGCGGCAGATAGGGAGGTCCTAAGTACCATGGTTGATAACTTGCAGAGTAGGAAATCAAACCCTGGACAGTCTGGTTACAACTGTCTTGGTGGCTGAAGGAAATGGAATGCAGACGTTCACTTTGAGAAATCACCGACAGGGGTTACAAGCCCATGCCTACTGTGGGAATAAAAATAGAAAGAATGAGTAGTGGTTCCAGTGAGATAATTAAGTTGGCTTGATTTTCTGGATATATTTAGTTTCACAAAGTCTTTCTATTTCTTTCCATGTCATCTCCCCCCCACCCCCCCTTTTTAGTGAAGTTTCCTAGGTGTAAGAGGTGGGAACATTCTCAGCATCATTGACATCTTTGCTTCTTACTTTATCCCAAATCCCTTGGCAAAGAGCAGAATCTCTGCTTCAGCTCCATTCTGAAGAACACCCAGACATGGTGGTTGCTGGTCATTAGATGGCATAGGTGAAGTAACTGAGCCTTCTAAATATCCAGCTTTTAATGGAAAAGCTGTCTGGTTCGTTCGGACAATTAGAGTCATAAAAAGACTGTTTAACTGGGTTTCAAGTCCATTTGTCTTTTTGGAGTCTAAGGAAGATTCACTCAGTCAGAAGGGGTAGACGGAAGGGGATTAATAAATGATGTCCTTCTTTTCCTTTTAACATGGCCTGGGACTCATTTGAATACCTGTTTTCAAGCTGAGCTTTTAAATACAGTGTTTGTGAGTGAAATTGCCCCTTTTATTTCCAAGATAATTGAACCCCATTTTTCACCTTCCATTTTCCTCTAGAGAAATCAAAATGGTTTTAGAAATTATCTGTCAGAGGGTGGTTTCATAAGGTGGGGAGCTGAGTGTTGAAAGACGAGTGGCAAGGGCATTCGGGGAAGGGGTGGTCAAGCCTGTCCCCTGTGGGCAGACCTACCCTCCCAGCCAGCCCAGGGGAACAGATCGATTTCATAGTGTTTGCACTTGAAACACCAAAGCGGTGTCCACACCTGTCCTTGGATCAGGGCTGGGGGTAAGAGAGCCGGAATTGTGGCCAGAATTTTGTCATCTATGGAGCAGCTGAGGGCAGAGTGCTCAGGGGCGAAGCCTGAAGTCAGGTGCCAAAGCAGCTTAGATCAGTGTCTCCCAAAAATGATGCATAGGTGAGAGTGACTTTGGGTGACACTTGGATGGAAGTTTAGGCAACATCATATAGCAACATCATGTTTATTGCTTCAATTCTTTTTTGGTTCTTCTGACTATATCAAGGTGAAAGTGGCACTTTAGGGCTCTATGTCTTGATGATTTTTCTCATCTCCATTTTTAAATAAAGAAAAGACTAGACCTGTATCTTGGGCTTCTAGTCTCTCTAGCTTGGAATTCATCACATTGCAATTGTTTTTAATTTTCTTGTTTTATTGATAACTTCGGATTGTGATTGTTTTAAAGGCATGTTAATAAAGTTTCATTTTCAAAGATATTCTGGTGCTTCATTGATGAGACATCTAACTTTAAACTGTTTTTCATTATTAAGTAAGCGATAGTGTTTGGATATGGCCACACTCACCTTTACAGCATGTGAGGCCTGGGACTTTGCGGCACTGACTTGATGGGGCATAAAGAAGATAAAGGAGGTTAGCCTTACCCAAACTCACAGATATTTGTCGTTTCTTGGAAGGCTGCATTCTAAGAGTTATAAGGGGGGCACCTGTGTTGGGGTCCAGCTGTTTTCCAGTCTTCCCTCTTCCCACTGCTTTGGCCCATTTGAGCTTTGTTTTCTTGTTTTCTATCTAGTGAGTGCCATGAGCAGCTGGAGAAAAGACTCATTTTCTAAGGGTGGGCGAAGTGATTGATCCTCATCAAAGAAGTGTGACAACAGAGACCCTAATTCTTGTATTGAGTCTCAGGAAGGATGGGCCTCCAACTTCAGTTCTGCTGACTCCTGTTTTCTTATTGTCAGGGCACTGCTGAGTTTGCTGCTGAGTTGGGACAGGGAGGTGGCTCACAACCTCTGCAGCCTGCTGAAGAAATCACCCCCAAGGCCAGAAGATCAAGCAAAACTATTTGGCTGAGATGGCTCAGCCACATGAAGGTCAAAGTTTTGTGCATGGGCTGGCTCTTCCCTCCTTGAGGCTGCAAATCCTTGGCAATCGGAGGCAGGCTGAGAATTAAGCTTAATTAAAATTCACTCTTAATTAGGGTCATTACTTAAAATCAACTCTACGTAATGAAGCTGTGTAATCATAATTAAGTCCCAGAAATGGAATTAGGAAGCACAGAATGTGAAAGCCAAACATGGAGGAGCCCAGTGCCGATGGGGACAGTGATAGACCCTCTCGAATCAACAGAACTCTCCAATCATTAAGGACCAAAGAGGGCTCTGAGTAGAGCCTCACCATCTTCAGGGAAATGAACTACTCAGATGGAATACTTGAGATACCAGGAAACCGAGAGGCAAAGCTTGTGTGGCATTCTGGAGAGGATGGGGCAGTATTAGGTGGAAGGTGGGAAGGAACAGGACCCCTCTGAGAGAGATGGGGTGGCTCCTGCTATGTCCCTAAATTGCCTGTGAAGAGGTAAGTTTGTTCTCGAGACAGTTCAGTTGTGAAATACAGGGCAGCCACTTCAAACTTATGCGAGGTTCTCTTCTTGCAATTTTTGGTGTACATGTCTGCAGTTATAAAAACAACATTCTTATTGTTATTTGTGTTTTATGCTGGTAAATTACATAAGGCTTGAGGTTGTAGGTTTAGACCTGATCAGACCTGAGGATGGAATTGACTACATATACCCAATATAAACAGGGTATATGTCCAGTACAGGTCACTTTTCAGTTCCTTCATATGTAAGACATAAAAGTAGATACCCAAAGCCTGCCCTGAAAACTAACAAAGCACCTCTAGCACAGTACCTGGCAAATTAGGACTAAGTGCATATTGAGAGTTTACTCTGTGTCAAGCACTGTTCTTTTTTTTTTCTTATAAACTAATTTTATTTTCACAGTTGCCCTTTGCATAGGCATTGTTATTTTCTCCATTTATAGTTGAGTTCAAGGTTCATAGAGGTTAAGCAATGTACCCCATGTCACACAGCAAGTACATAGCAGCTAGTAAGAGCTGCACATGTATGCTAGTTCTTATAAGTAGTCAGTTTGGTCAGGAGAGCCTACAGAGGAGTGCCTAAGAAAGTTTACTCACTCCTGCTTGTCCCCTAGGCTCCAAGCCTGTTTCTCTAACACTGTCAGAGTAGACCAACTATTTGGATATTTGGGTTCAGAGAGGAAGGCTGTTGGGTTCTCATTCCAGAACCATGGGGTTGGAGAGGAAGGAGAAAGCAAGAGAGAACTCAATCTCTTATCTGGTTTTGATTTAGCATTTTAGTTTTCCTTATGCAAATCAGGAGTGGTAAAATAATCTAAGTTCCTACAATGAAAAACAGCAGCTTCCATCTTGAGCCCCCAGTTGTTCAGGTGATACCTCATATTTCTTATCCACATACATAAGTGCCAGCTATGTCTGGCACTGAGTTAGGGTTCATGCACACATGAACTCTTTTAACCTTTCAAGTCAGGAACTATCATTTCTATTTTGAAGATGGGGAAACTGAGACTCAGAAAAACAAAGCTTTTGGCTCACTGGTCAATGTGAAGTACACTGAAACCCAGCATGGTTGATAGTTTTTCAGAAACTGTGACTTCAGTTGAAAGCACATATAAAGAAAGACATGACGACATTTCATTTATTCCTGGGTGAGATTTCTTTGTTAGCATCAGCACTGTAACAAAGTGACAAAGGGTGAGACAGACATTATTTGTGCATATGTTGTGCATCCTTTGGCACTCAAATAGGGGTTTCAGTACACTTCATTAAGCACCAGGATGTCCCAGAGAGACCTCCATGTTGGGGTGTCCCCAGTGTTGACCCTGCTTACAGTCTCATCAGGCTGTCAGGACATACCCTTCTGTACCTAGAGAATTAGACATGCCTTTGGTGTTAGAAGGGTGATGCAGTCCTGTTCCCCAATCAACCTTGGGCACAGGCAATGAATGATTCCACTTCATGGCACTCAATCTGCTTGTATGGCTCAAGTGGCAGGGCATCACTACCTAGAGTGTTAAATCCTTCACTTTGGCTGCATTGCAAAATGGGAGGGAAATTCAGCCTCTATCTGATATCCACAAAGGCCTTTCAATTCAGCTTTTGATCATTTACAAATGACTTATAAGTGCAATTGGTATGTTAAAAAGTTTTCATCTGTTACATGCAAGTGTTTGAATCATACCACCTTAATTGATAAATCTGTTAGCATTTTCCTATTTATTTTAATGTACGAGGTAGCTGAACTGAAAGGAAAAAGCAAAACATGGCTGCATCCACTGTCTAGGTCCCTGAGGCCCTGAGAAAGAAGAGGATTTTCCTTGCTGGGCTCTACCTTGTATATTTGTAGTGTCTCCACTACCTGTGGAGGTTCTGGAGAACACTGATTGGACGATGCCCGGTTGCCCTTCACATGGAGGAGATGAAGGAGAGCTTGCTCTGAAAAGGAGACTCAAGGTTACTGCCTAGTAACCCAAGAATCCTGCTGTTTGGGAGCAGTGCCAACCCAGGTGTCTTGGTATCTAGGAGCCTCACTCTGCAAACAATAGTAGAAACTTCCCATCACAACCACCAGTCTGTTCCATTGCACAAGTCCAGGGGTCACTGCCCACAGCCTTCCACATAAATGCCCCCTTGTGGGGTAGTGTTATGTGAGAATCCAGATGCAAACCCTAATCCCAGGGAACATCCTTGCATGAGCTAATGCTATGGCATTAGCTCAAATCGCGAAGAGTTGGCTTATAGGTTGAACATGGATACTGACTCATAAGAAGTGTCCCTCTCCCAACTGTGACCTCTTTGTCCTTCAGTCCCAGAGCTGTTGCTCTATTTACACTAAATAGACCCAGCGCCCTTTGCTGGTTCCTGTATTTTGGGCAAACCGAGCTGGAGGCCCTCATAGCCAGTCTGAGCAGGTAGCTGTCTGGGTGGTGGTCACACACAGGGCTCCGCCCTTCCAACAAAGTTTAGCAAACACCTTATCTCCCACAAAACATGTGAGGCAATGTTTATGAAAGATCATTCTGTCCCTTCCACAGACTGTGGGGTGCCCATGTGATCAGCCCGTGCCCAAGAGGAGATTCTATGCTCTTGTTTTCCCTGTACTCTTCTGCTGCTCCCCTTTTCTATGGAAAACCACACTGGTGTCCCTTCTCAGGTGGTGAGGGGAGAATAAGACTCTCCAGTGATCTTTCCCTTGGTTTTCCAGTGTGCAGTTTTCAAGGCATATTCATAGCCTCCTTGGGGGGGATTATAGGATTTATTTTGTATGTGAGGAAACAGAGGCAGAGGGAAGTAAGCATTTTGACTGAAGTTGTAAAGCAAATTGATGTCTGGGCATGGGGATGCAGGGTCCTACCTCTTAAAGTTCCTCTTGAACCACTGAATTTGTGAAAAAACATTTATTAAAAAAGATTACTGAGACCTCATATGGATAGAGGAATGAATGGATGAATGAATGGATACACTGGTGGACAGATGGATGGATATATGGATGTCATACATGAATAGATAGGTAACTATCTATAAAAGATAAAAGCTAGCTGGACAAGTAAATATATAGGTGGATAGACAGATGACTCTCTAAGTGTAGACCTTTCTTGAAGGATACATGAGAAATGATGGCTAACAGTTGCCTCTGGAAAGGGAATGGGGAGTCTGAACAAGAGATGACTTTTTATTTGCTTTTCCTGAACTGTTGGAATGTTCTCTGTATGCACAGTTT
Organism: Uropsilus gracilis; assembly: GCA_004024945.1. Classification (NCBI taxonomy): domain Eukaryota; kingdom Metazoa; phylum Chordata; class Mammalia; order Eulipotyphla; family Talpidae; genus Uropsilus; species Uropsilus gracilis. The sequence continues at coordinate 39,108 of PVHY01007258.1, forward strand.
AGTTTTAAAAAAATTCTCCTTTTCATCTTTTTGCCCTTTATCTCCCTGTGAATGCAGAACAGAAGTTAGAACTATAGGAAAATTGCAGGAGGTTATTAGAGGAAACACACAGTCCTCTCCCTGTCAACAACATGCTTCTCTCGATGATCAAACTTATGGGCTCTCTCAGATCCACCGCAGTTTGAGATTATGCTGAAATGAGGAACACTGGGAGGTGGCTGACACTTAGCCTTTGGTATCTGAAATTCACATGGGGATCCACACTTTGGTATCTGAAATCCATCTGGGCAGCCATGAAATCCACATGGCTGCCCAGTAAACTCTACTCCTGATTCAGTGTCCAAAGAGTCTGTTAGCAGAGGCAGCTGTGGAGGGGTTTGTTTTGGGTGTATCTCATTCTCCTTTTCCAAGAATCCTCATCGGATTCCCTTCAACCACAGGCCCTCACCACATGCTGTCACTTCTGTTAAAGTCATTTCTCCTCATTCATGTTCACTTAGCCTTCTGTGCTCAGCTTAAGTCAATGTTGCCTCCTTAAGGAAGGTCCCCTGATATTCTGAATTGACTGTCCTCATTGTACACACCATGCCCCAGACTGTCCTTCAGGACTCATCCCAGTAACAAAGAGCTTGCATTTATTTACATGGTAACTTTTAAAAATATATGTATCTTCCACCAGACTGTATGCTTTATGAGATCAAGGAATGTGTCTTTTTAAAAAATTTACTTTTTAAAAAATCTAACTTATATACAACAAATGCACTCATTTTGCACATATATTTTGATGAGGGTTGACAAACATACACAAAAATCTGGATGCTTGTGTATACATCACAAATCAGATACAGAATATTTTCATCACTGGGATGAACATTTTTTTTAAATTGAAAACTTCCTCTGTGTTCATCCCCATTAATCTGCTTCTGGCCCCAAGCAACTGTTTTCTTTTTGTCTGTAGATTCATTGTCTTTTCTGAAGATTCATATAAGGGGAATCATAGAGTAGGCATTCTTCATGTCTGGTTTCTACCACTCAACAAAATATATTTTAGATGTATTATGGGGTATATGGGGAGGGGCACAGTTTCTCTTCCATTAGTGAGGTGCATGAGGAAACTCCCTGCACTCACACTTGACAATTATTCTGTCGATCACTCAACAACCTTCTTGTCCAGACCCACAGGCTGACCTGGCCTGGGGAACCTGGCACAATCTTCTTCCTGCAGAATCTCTCCACAGCCAGGGCTCCATGCTCAGAGTCAACAATGGCACCAAGGGCTCTAGGCAGGCTATCATGGGTAAAGCCGCTCAACACCTTGAACTGTGTTAAAGGGTGACTCTGAGGTCTGCCTCACAGGGTCATTAACTGGGTGCATGCATATACAAGTGATGTGTGATAGAGAGATAAGATACCATATGGGGACTGTTTACTTGATCATTTGATTTCACCCCATCTTGGACTACTTACCTGAAGTAGGTACCAGATGGGAGGCTCCCCTTCTTTCTCTGAATTTTTCATTTCTTTATCTGTCATGTGGGATTGAATCAGAGTTCCCTGTGGTATTTTCTAGCTTGAGCCCTATTGGTTCTTGGTGCTGGAATACCATGGAAAGATGTTGATGTGAATGTTCAATATTGGAAAAATACATGTGATGGTTTTAGAAAAGAGTTGACTTTTCTAAAAATTCTCTTTGTGGATGGGGGAATCAACTCCAGTTTCCAGAACAAACCCACAGTTTTGCTTTAAGAAACTAACATCTATAGCAGTTTTTGACCTCACAGTAGACAATATTTCAGCTTAATTCAGTGTGCTGACTGGTGCTACAATGCATGTTTTTTTGCTGGGACCCCGGTATTTGATGGGGTGAAAGTTACCCTCAATGTGCTGGAAGAATGGGAGCAGCATTCCATTTTATAAGGCAGTCATTTAATTCAAACCACTTCTGCATGGATTCCATTAAAGATGGAGGAATCCTAAGGTCTTCTATGTGTTACGGTCTTTATATATATTATCAATCTCAACTCATCATCTACTTCAACTCTCTCATTTAACTGATGGGCAGAGGGAGGCCCAGAAAGGTGGATGCAGCAGGCTGAACTGTCACCCTGGTCTCCTGACTCCCAGGTTAGAGCTTACCTGGCATCACACCGACCCAAGGGCAGAATGAAGACTGTGGCAGAAACAAAGAAACAGAGAACTGGAAACAAGGCTATTTCAAATTGCCAGCTGCCACATTTGGAGTTCAGAGTAAAGGAAAAACATTCTGGGAACTGGTCACTGGAGACTGTTTCATAACCACCTTAAACTGGCACCAAGCTGGGTCTCATTCCTGTGACCTTGAGCAGCCTCAAGGTCAAGTTTCAGAACATCTGTTTATGAAACTTAGGTTCTTCCTTCTGGCCCTCAAAGACTCTCACTCTACATTGAGACCAAATGCCTCCACACAGTAGGAACCCATTACCTTTGCCCCCCAGATGGTCTAATTTTTGGAAAGATCTTTGTTAAATGATCAAATCACTTTTATCCACTCATCACACACTATTCTTCCATTCTATCTTTGTTAAAGACAAAACCTGCAGATGTGTGTGATGTGGTGGTACCCAACTGATGGTACCCAATTCCCAATTCCCAGTGCCTGTTACCTCATGAGGGTTACACTATATGACATCTCAGCTCATTGGATTCCTCCACCAACCCTGGGGTGGCTTCACTCTAATTATCCCCATTACACAAGTGCAGGGAGTAGCGTCCACAGACTCTTGTGCAAGGGAGCCATGGAACCAGGAACTCTGAACCCCTGTGCTGTTAGGAGAGGGGACTCCGTTAATCTGTGCAAATCGATGAAGTAGAAGAATGGCGGCCCAAGTGTCTTGAACCTTGAGTTCTTGATTCCTCTGAGGACTTCACAGAGGGGAAATCTTCTGCCCAGGGGCTCTTCTAGATTTGAGGGGGCTGAGGAGCTGTAGTGGGTAAAGGTGAGATCCAGGAGGTTCCCAGCCATCCAGAGATCCAGGGCTATGAGCACCGTGCAAGACACCTGTTCACCAACCAGGACACAGGATCCCATGAGGCATAGACTGGGTGAAGTAACACAGCACAGGGGTTTGGAGGCCAGGGAGTCAGACTCATATTCTTCCATCTAAATGCTTTGTGAACTTGAGCAAGAGTTTTATTCTTCCAACCTGTTATTTTACCTGTAAAGTGGGGTCAATACATCTTACCTTGGTGTTACTTCAGATCCTTTGAGAGCAGTGTCTCCAGGCAGTAGGCATTTAATAACTAGAGTTGTCATTCTTGTTATTTGGCAGGTGATACTGTGATGCTCTAAGATGACCTCCAGGCCTGTAAACCTGAAAGAGCTTATTTCTGCCTCTCCCATCAAGAGTCTGGAGCAAATATGATCAGATTGTGGCTCTTGTCATCTCATGTACCAGCTTCCAAGTCCAGAGCAGCCCTTTTTGGGTCACTGCCCCATTCACATATACATATACCTCACCTACTCTATCTGTCACAGGTCTGGGACTTCCCCCTGCAGGCCAACAGCACTACACAGTTGATGTGAAGGTGACAAGCAGTTCAAGACAACAGTGAACTGACAAGGAATGAAAGAGAAGGCATGGGTGGTGATGGACACACGTGGAGATGATGGTGACCTTGCTGGGAGACAGACATGTGCTGAATGAAGGACCCAGGGACTGTGTCACACAGGTCTGGCCTGGAAGCCTGGGTCTACCATTCTCTCTGTATAACTTGTATAACTCTGTTAATTCTGTATAACTCTGTATAAATTGCCAAAATTCACTGAGCCTCACTTTTCTCATTGTAAAATGGGGAAACTAGCAGTGTCTCCTTCAAAGTTTGTTTTTAGAGGTGATTGAATGAGGTAGTATATGGAAGAGACAGCACCTGACTCTAAATAAGTGCTAAATAAAACCTAGCTACAATCATCACAATTAGAATTATCTCTGACAAGTTAAGTGCTCATCTAGTTCTCTTAAAGATCCTAACCCTTGCACCCTGTTGCCACCCAGTGAGCTTGGGCTGGGCTCTGGGTGCTGGTTGCAGATGTTGCCACAGGCAGAAATCATTCCAAGCATCTTGACTTCTGGGGGGTGCTGGACTGATTTTTAATGAGACACTCCCAGCAATCAAGGCCTGGACAGAGCTTAGGAGCAGAAGTAGCAGGACATGGCCTCCAGGGGGCAGCATGAGCCTGGGAAACCCCTGCTGAATGCAAGGATAGAAGAGAAAGAACCCAAGAAATAATCCTGGGACCTGGAAGAGGGTACTGATCTGCTTGGGCCCAAATGGCCTGTGTTTTGACTGCAAGAGGGGGGAAGAAGAAGCCATTGAATTAGGAAATCTGACTAACATACACAATACCATCTCCCTGCCCAGTCATTTCCATTCTCCTCTGTAAATAGGAGCCGCACTGGCATAGGACCCCTGGGATTCAATGGGACACATCCCTATTCCTCTGGGGAGCAGGTGAGGTCAGTGGTGCCTGACATGCAGCTGCAGCTGCACCAGAGAGGGGTGGCTGGTGGCTGGGGGTGATGCATGTCATGTTGAACTCCTACCCCCTGCTTGGGAGGGTCTTAGAACTGTACTTGTACCCCTCTGGCTCACTGTGTGTTCTCAGGTACCCTGAGGCCAGCTTCCCCCATTCTTGCAGGCCTCACAGTCAGATAGTCTGTCATTCTGAGCAGTGGCCTAGGGGTCCCTCGAGCAGACTCACACCTGATAGCCTCTGTTCTGCATTAGTGGCAGAAAACCCTGCCAGAAGGGCCAGGAGAGGGGAAGAAGCAGTGTTTGTTGATCACAGGCTCTGAGCTAAGTGCTCTGTGGATACTGTTCCTTGCATTTGCCTCCATCGGTTCTTGGCAAATGAGGGCATGGACTGAGGCTCAGAGAGGTAAAGTGATGTGCCCAAAGGTGCACTGTGGCCAGTGTCTGAGGCAGCACCCTGGTTCAGGGCTGACTGTGTCCAAAGCCTGACCTTTCACTATCAGGTAACTTGATTCAAGGTGGAGAAAATGTGGGTACATGTGCAGATCTCAAGAGGGGCACTTGGACACTGCACCATGGGACCCGGTACATGTCCAACACATAGGCTTCTAGACTTCAAAGCATTTGGCGGTATAGGAGTCTTCTGTTCTCTCCTCTATCCTCACCTCTGTAAGAGGTGGTGGCTCAGTCCTCCTGATCGGGGATTTTGTCACCAGCAGACTCTCACTAAAGGAAAATCTATTTTGGGTAATGAAAATATTCTAAAATTGACTTGAAGGGAATGGTACAAATCTGTGAATATATTAAAGTCACTGGATTGTATACCATAAGTTGGTGAATTGTATGGGGCATATATTATATTTCAAAAAAGCTGTTAAAAATGTCCATTTAGCTGTGACTTAAACCCTGAGCACTTCAGCAGGAAGGGGGCCAAAGCAGAGCCTGGGCTGGGTTCTAGCCTCCCTGGCCTCAGACTTCTTTAGCGGTTTGGAAGCTGGGCCATCCAGCTCTGTTTCCCTTTGCTCTGGAATTCTCAGACCCAGTTTACCATGAAATGTGGATCTCTGCATCCAGCTTACTAGCACATGCAAGAATTCCCAAAACCTTGTGGGAGAAGGAATGAGAACCTGCATGAACAGCACAACATCTAGGGGCTGTCCTGCTTTACGGTCAAGCAATGCAAAGTGATCATCTTGACTACACTGTCTCTCTCCCGCTAGTCAAATGAAATTCAAATAGCCCATTGGAATGATCCCTGTGATGACCTTGTAACTCACATGCTCTCTCATTGGTGTCGCTCTTTATTTCACTTTCTCAATCTACTTCATCTCTAATCTTGTCTGTTTTGCTTTCTTGACTACTCAAATGAGTTATTACAATGACTAAGATGCCAGAAATTTCTTCCCAGGTTCTCTGGGAAGTGGCTGAGGAATTCTTCTTCAGACTTCTGTGAAATGAGAAATTCCCCATGTTCCCATGTTCCCCCCAATCCTTCTGCCCCTTAAATCTCTGCCCTCTAAACTCAGTGGTATCCACAAGGTAAAGCATCAGCTTCCTATCCAGCCAGCAGATATAGGAGGCCCCTCAAGAGTCTTAGGAAAATCTTTACTGTCTTTTGGCTGAAGGAGGCATTTAGCCAAGATGTTGATTAATTAGTAACAGGAAAAAGAAGGAACAATGACATTAATAACACAAGCAGTTGTAGGCAGAAAGACGGGCTCTGAGGCTGTTCACACATTGGGCACCTCTCATTTTTGGAGTCCTCAATCTGCCTGCCCTAGACATCTGCTTGGGGCTCACACATGGCAACAAAGGTGACCACAGCTCTGTGGCTTCTGGAGTTGGGCTGGAGCCTTCCTCTCTAAGTCTCCACCTCTGCATTTGTGTCATGGTATCTTCCAGGGTGGAGAGTAGGATGTGATGAGCAAGTCCAGAGGAGTGGTATCCTTGGCACTTGGTAGATGTGGACCCCACCCTCCGGGCTTTCTAGACTGTGGCTACTCTATGTTCAGCACATCTCTGCCTCCTTGAAGAAGGATCCATCGTGCTTTTACTTTGATTAGACATTGCACTCTGGCTTTCAGACTAGTGGGAATGAATTGTGTAAGAATCTAAATACCTGGATAGTTACGGTTACATTGGTTGCATTTGTGGAGAAGGAACGGGTGCCCCCACAAAACCGGACTACATCATTAGTGGGGAAGCTAATGAGACTATGATAATTCACTGTTCTGCATTGACTACGAAAGATGATGAAGTTTTTCCCTTCCTATTTATCTGCATAGGTGATTTTGATGCATTCAGTGAAAATGCATGCAGGGAAATATGTGTAACATGACTTTAAAAAGAAAATGACACTCCTTTCTTTTCTCTCCATACATTTCTGTGTACCTCCCAAAAGATGTGGAGTGGAGTGAGCCAGCTGAATCACAGTTCACCTGCTGGTGGCATACAGAACGGAACATAGAGGGGGAGAAAAGAGATTTCAGTTTATTAAATCTCTGAACTGTTTGCTTTTATTCTAAACATGTCTCTCTTTTTTTGTGCAATGATATAAGGTTGTTAGAAAATAGCTGCTCAGTAAAATTCTCAGTGAAAGGATTGAGTGAGTGAAAGACGCCTGGTAATTCTAACTTTCCACTCTTGACGTGACACATGCGTTCTCATTGCAGCTTCTCTGTCAATAGGCAAATTCCTCCAAGGGGGGGCTGATAAACCAACAGGGATGCTGATGACAAATTTGGGACTTGTGGGCCTTAAGGTGTGTGTGTGTGTGTGTGTGTGTGTGTTTGGGGGAAGAGTTTTGTTTGTCAGATCCCTTCCTGCCTTGCAACATGCTAGGGTGTCTGTGCACACTCACTATCCACTGTACACACACACACACACACACACACACCATCCTGCAGTGTCATGACCAGCTTCCTCTAATGGACAGGGAAGCTGAGGCTTAACTCCTGACTAGGTGACAGCCCCAAAGTCTGAGCTGGATGCCTACGGTGCTGATCACCTGATGGTATGGTGATTCTCAAGGCAGATAACAAGAACTTCTACTTTAAGAAATCCACATGATAATAATAGAAGCAGTTAGGCAGTGAACAATGATTGTGTCTCAGCTTCATCCTCTCAGACCCTTTGCAAGGTCTTTAGATGCTTATCTCCATTAAAGCTTACTAGGTCCCTTTATGGTTCCTATTCAATAGATGAGGAAACTCTGCTCAAGGATAGTGATTTGCAGAAGGATAGATGGGAAAATGAAGAGAAGAAATGTGAATCCAGTCATTCTAAACTCTATTTTTTTTAAAAAAAAATATATATATATATTTCACATCATTGTGATCCCTGAGGGTCACCCACCAACTCCCCTCCCTGGCCACTCCAGCTGGTCCCCTCCCCTCATTGTGTACTTTCGTTTGGTTGTCCATGTATTAGTGAAACCATTTGGTTTCTGTCTTTTTCCTTCTGACTTGTTTCTGCCAAATGATTTCTTCTAGGTACATCCATGTTACCAAGAAAATAATCAAATTTGTCATTTTTAATTGATGCACAATATTCCACTGTGTATATATACCACATCTTTTTCATCCAGTTTTCTGTCTTGGGGCATTTGGGTTGTTTCCAGGTCCTTGCAATTATAAATAGTGCTCCAATAAACATCTGAGCACAAGTGTCCCTTTGTACTCACATTGAGGTCTCCTCTGGGTAGATTCCCAGAAGAGTGATTGCTGGGTCAAATGGTAGCTCCATTTTTATTAGTTTGAGGGTCCTCCACACTGTTTTCCATAGTGGCTGGACCAGTTTACATTCCCACCAGCAGTGTAAAAATATTTCTTCCTCTCCACATCCATGTCAGCACTTGCTGTTGTCTGTTTTTTGGATGTGGGCCATTCTAACTGGTGTAAAGTGATAGCTCATTGTGGTTTTGATTTGTGTTTCCCTTACTGCCAATGAAGTTGAACAATTTTTCATGTGTCTGTTGGCCATACAGACTTCCTATTTGGAGAAGTGTCTTTTTAGTTCTTCTTCCCATTTTTAACTGTTTTTTTTTTTTTTTTGCTTTGTTTTTGTTAAGTTGTGTGAGTTCTTTGTGTACCTTTGTTATCAGACCCTTATCAATTGTATGGAGGGCAAAATTTTTTTTCCCATTTGGTTGGATTTTTTTCTGTTTTCTCTTTTGCTGTACAGAAGCTTTTTAGTTTGATGTAGTCCCAGCTGTTTATGTTTTCCTTCATTTTTTTGCCATATATAGATGTGGGAAAAAATGGATTTCTAAATTGTAACTCATAAAGGGTTTTGCCCAGGTTTTTCTCTATGTATTTTATGACTTCAGGCCTTACATCCAAATTTTTTGTCCATTTTGAGTTAGTTTTTATACATGGTATGAGGGAGGTATCTTGGTTCATTTTTTGGCATGTCTTGGTCCAGTTTTCCCAACACCATTTATTGAAGAGGCTGTCCTGTACCAATGTAAGTTTTTCACTCCTTTGTCAAAGATTAATTGACTATATATGTGTGGCTTTATTTCAGGGGATTCAGTTCTTTTCCATTGGTCTGATTGAATGTTTTTGTACCAGTACCAAGTTCTTTTAATTACTCTGGCTTTGTAGTATAGTTTGATGTCTGGAATAGTAATACCTCCATTCTCTCTTTTTCTGGTCAGGAGGTTTTTTGATAATTGAAGTCTCTTGTTATTCCATATAAATTTCTGTAATTTTTGTTCTATCAAAGAATGTTGTTGGAATTTTTATAGGGATTGCATTGAATCTCTAGATTGCTTTTGGTAGGATGGCCATTTTGATGTTGTTAATTCTTCCAATCCATGAGCAGGGAATGCCTTCCCATTTCCTTATGTCTTCTTCTATCTCTTTTAGCAGCATTTTGAAGTTCTCTTTGATAGATATTTCATGTGTTTTGGTAGGTTTATCCCCAGGTATTTTGCTTTCTAAACTCTAAACCTGTCCTCTTGCAATTCTCAGGGGCACACAGCTTGGAACCCAAAGCATCTGGATCCAGGTTGACCTGAAGGCCAGTGTTACCCCTGAAACTTCACTCCAGTCTGTCAGCGGAGCTGGAATGGAAATGGAGTAAGGTGAGCCTGCAGCCTGCCTCAACCTGAGATCAGATGCTGGTGTTGGAGGCACATTGATTGGGCTTCTAGTGCCAGTGCTACCTGGGCCCAATATCCTCTTTGGTTTCCTGCCTCCCACACCCACAGGCCTCAGTGGCCTGCCCCCATGGTATTCTGGAAACTTCCTTCTAGACTTTGGCAAGGAGCAGGCTACAGTCATTTATCTAAGGCAGCGGGAGGCAGAATTCAGCCACTTCTTGACTTGACATTGACATTGTTGACTAGTATTTCAACTTCAGTGGTCTTACTGTTAAAGAAAAAAAATCAAAACAGCAACAACAACAAGTCAACCAAATAAAAAGCTTTCTTTTAAGAAGAAATCTTTCTTACCACACCTGGAGAATGGTGTGACTTTCTCTATAAGGAGGTTACTATAAAGGGACATTGATAAAAGCAGCCTGAAGCCCCTCACAGACAGACAGGAGACCCCCCCAATAGCGATCACTTACCTGCTAAACCAGAGGGAGTATTAGGGAGCCAGGCAGACCCCAGCATCCACCTAGGTGGTTCCTGAACCCCCTGAGAAGGCTGGGAGAGAAGGGATACCACCCCTGTGACTTGGTATTGCTTCTTCTTATTTGGGGTGGGAGCTCTTGAGAAGTACCCATTAGGATCTGACCCTTCTCCCTGTTCCGAGTCACCATGCCACTCCAACAAGGATGCATGCTCTGCCTTCCTATCCAGAAGGTACTCGGCCAGAAGACCTGTCTGCCTGATAGCCTTGTTCCTTGGGCTTCTCAGGGGTCTGATTGGAGAGCCTGTCTCTGCAGGAAAAGGAAGCAATATTTCCTGTATAATATGATTGCTGAGAAAGGAAGTGAAATGAGGGGAGACAAGCACTATATCTTTTCTGTCATCTAATTATTTAATAACAAGGCAATATTTCCATATTGTTTAGTAACAGCAGCAGCAACAACAATAATAATTAAGTCTTCCCCAAGAGGGTTTGGCATACCAGGGCTCTGTCCAGCCAATGATCAAGGTGCCCTGCCAGGGCATTTGGAAGGCAGTTCAGGTGAGCAAGGGATGCCAACCCTCAGCTTGGCAGGGGTGAATATCTGCTGCCTCCCCACCCTGCTCCAAGTATCAGAGGCAACTGTTTCTCTGCAGCCTGAGCCTGGGAGCTAGCAACTAGTATGGGTTCCTGTTCTCCCAGAGCCAGGGATGCCATAGTTTGTCCTGGGTTTGAATTTGGGGCCAGGAATGTACCAACCAGGTAATCATGGTGTGTCACTCAATCCATTTAGCTTCACAATACAACGTGCCTTAAAGTCTGCCATGGAGGCTGGCAGACACTGCATGGTGCCCTGTGCCTCAGGCCAGGTGGGATCTTGGTACCAATTTGCTGTGCAAGTTTGAACAAATCACTTTTCTTTCCAGGACCCTAGCCTTTCCACTAGATTAGATCAGTGTTTGCCTATTAGTACTCACAGGTCACACCTGATCTCCAGACATGTGTTTGTAGGCTACATGACATCTTTAGATCAGCTGCCAACATTTAAAAGCCAGGTAATTCCACTTAGAAATCCAGATGCTGCCTTTCCCCTGAAAAGTTGACACTGCTGACAGGCTGGGGAATAGTTCAACATTGATACCGCGGAACACTCTCTGGGAGCTAGGCAGAGCCTAGTGGGTTCTAGTTGTTGAGTGTTAATATTCACAATAGCTGTGGTTCAGGGATGAGGCACAGAATGGTTTAATGACTGCCCAGATCATATAAACATGATGGAGAACCCAAGTAGTCTGGTTTTTGGGTGTGTGTGTGTTTTCATGCTGCCTCTCAGCTAGAGAGTAAAGCATTGCGTTGTATTCTCTACAGATGGAGGCTGAGTAAAATAGCTAACATGCCCCCTTCCTTTGCTGGGGTAGGGGATGGTGAGGGCTGACCCTGCTCTGCTTGTCTTTCTCTGGCCAGAGGCTGCCTGGACGAGTGTGTGGGACTCACTGTGGGAGGATGAAGCAGAGCCCCCCTACCACACCATCACAATGGGTGTTGACCATGACAGCAGTCCCAGCTGACCCCCAATTGATCCTCAGCAGCTCCAGGGTTGCAGGGGGTGCAGGGGAACCCCACAAGTGGCTCTCTGTTTTGGCTTGGCAGAGGTGCATACCTGCCTCCCCAGTCACTCCAGACTTTATGTTTACCCTGAAAACAGTCAAATACTCTGCACTATCATTTAGAGGCCAGGGGCCAGCTGCCGCAGGGCACCAGGCAGCCTAGGCCTGTTTGAGCTGTCCTGGGACCTGCTGCCTGCCCCGTGCCCAGAGCCCATTTGCCTAGGAATTAATGGGGCCCTCCACCCCCATCCTGTGCAGACACGAGCCAGGGAGGCAGCCAGAGAAGGCGGAGGGGAAGATTGTAGAAGGGAGGGTGCGGCTGGACTCTGTCTGACTCAGCTTCTCAAGAACCCTGTGACCTTGAGCCCCTAGGGTCTGATGCCTCAGTTTCCCCCATCAATATCTGCCCATCTAAAACTCTGGAGAGCAGTAATCTCATAGACAGGGTTTTGGTAAGGTATGTGCTGTAAGCCTGGCAGTGAACCCATAACACTGGTATTTCTCATTTATGGTAGAGTCAGCATATTCAAAACCAGGCACTAAACTAAGTCAACACATTAAGCAAAACACATTTTCAGAAAAGTGGGCAAATGGCAAATATTCTGTACAATCTTTCTTTATACTGAGCACAGTTGTGCAGTCAGCATCCAGATCAAGGAATGCAACAACTCCAACATCCCAGGAAAGGTCCTCATCAACTCCTACCAGCCCCGTCTGACCTGCACCATCACTTAGTCCTCAGCACAATCCCACCAGGTGGATACCAGAACACTCAGTTTTTAGAAATGTGGGAATGGGACTGACTAGTCACAACAGGTAGTGTTAGGTCAAAATTGGAACCGAGATCCAAACCCAGCAGGACTGACACATTAACCTCTGTGCTGGGGAGAAGGGTGGGTATGGGCTGAGGGTCAGACAGGGTATTATCATGTAAATATCCTTGTCTTCTGGAAACCTCCAGACTTGGGGAGCTAAGACAAAAACTCAAACACTCCCCAGAAGTGGAGATTATACATATTGATTCTTGTCTGTCTTCCCTAGTCTCCAGGGCCAGGGACTGTGGCTTGTCTGTCTTGCACAGCCCTGCCTGGTGCCTGGTACACAGTAGGTGCTCAATAAATATTTTTTTGGTGACTGAATGAACATGTGAGAGAATAAGAAGGACAAGATGGAGGGAGACAGCAGTTTCGTGTTCCCAATTCCGGGCTTTCCTTTCCAGACAACCCACTTGTTTTTATGGGATTCTGTGCCCACTACTGGAGCAGACCCTAACTCCAGACTCTTCCCTCCAAAATGTCGTCTCACACCTGGCCTCCCTAATGCCACAGTGATTAGTTAAATATCAGGATACCTGAATTGGCCTGGACTTACCCAAGTGGGCAGAGAGCATCAGTAAAGTCAGGCTCATCTCCAGTGGTTCCAGGAGCCCAGTCCAACTCCACCTCCCAATGTCTCTCTCTACTGCCACCCTATACTCCTTTCTTACTCTTCCCTAATTACACACAATGCTTTCACATCCCAACCTTTGTTCATATTACTCCTTCTGTCTGGAGGAGTCTTCTCTGAATAGACAACCTGGTAGGAAGCTGTATTTATTTGATCCAAGAATAACCCTATCTCCTCTGTAATTTCCTTCTTTAGTCATTTCCGTTCCCCAGAGGTAGAATGCTTTGTATCCTTCCTCTAGCACATTATCCCTACCTCCATAATCATTCATACCGTGTGGGGTCTCATGATGTACCTAAGGTCTTATTGTCATGGCACTGGACATGGAGGCTGATCAACCAAAGAATTAAAGAGTATCTGACCCACCTTGGTCCCTGAAGTCTGCAACTCCATCATTCAAACATATTCTTTTCTAAGAAACAAAATTTAAATGTCCACCATCACTCAGTGGAAATGAGTACATCATTTAACTTGTTTCTAAGAATATATATTAGAGGTGAGTAGGGAGAGAAGAACAGGTCACAGAGAACAATGGCAGAACTAATACTGCAAAACAATAGGCAAACGTCCATCTCTATCACTTATCCAAAGGCTAGTCTCATTTAGGGTGAGCTTTTTCTACCTGCTCCCCTTCCCAAGAGTCTATACATCCAGAAAAACGGAATTTCCTAACTTCCAATGCTTTTGCTTTGGAATTGCATTATCCTTGAAGTCAGGGAGATCTGCTCCTCTGCTGTGTGACCTTAGAAGAACTGGTTTCCCTCTCTGAACTTCAGTTTTCTAGCTGGTGAAATGGGGAAAGTAGAAAATTAAGATTATATTTAAAGGTTGCAGTATCCTCTGCACTGATATTTCAATTATCCTGTAGTGTCTTTAGTTTGTAGAGATAGTCCCCCTTCCCTTGCCCAGAAGTATGTCTAACTATTAAATTAAAAATAGATTTTGTCAGGAGAGTTTTCTGAGATTTTAATAGAAAAGATTTCCAGAAGACTGGAGATCTTTTAACAGCATTAAGAACACCATTGCCAAGACAAATGGCTTATTATCTATGGAACTTCTGCTTGTTCCAAGATCTGAGATAGCTAACTGCAGCGAATCCCAATAACCCTCCATGAGATGAAAACTATATATCCCACTTATGGATGTGGACATGGAAAGTAAAATGATTGTCTAAGGTTACACTATCAATAGTCAGCAGAGCCAATTCCAAACCAAAATAGTCAGCAGGATTCCATCCCAGAGCTCCTCAACTTAACGACAAAGCCAGACCCCAGTCTAGATTCTTGTGACTGCATGCTTTGTCTTTGGTGCCTTCTTAAACCACAACTAATCATTGATCTTGGGATAGAACCAATTAAGCAGCCTGAGGGAGATTTATCAGTCTCTCAGAAAAGCAAACTGAGGCACTGAGAATTTGGTGACTTGCACAATATAGTGGTTCCTAATTTTGTGCTTACAAGCCACTTTAGGATATTGGGACTTGAGGGGGGCATATTCAAAAGGATTACTAAACAAACAGCTGATTATGTAGCAAAAACTTTAGGAACTATTGAAGTTTTGGATCAGCATATCAAGTGTGAGGATGAATCCAAGAATGGAGGGCATATGTTTTCAGCTATGCACCATCACCATCTTCTCCAGGAATGGCCAATTTGTATGCCTTGGCACTTACTTTGTTGATTAAAGGAGTGAGCATGTCAAATAACTCACTGTTAGTAGGCAGATCTTTGTAACTTAACCAATTCCCTCTAGAGGCCTGGCGTTCTGGCATGTGGAGTAGCTTTCTGCAACTTCTCAAGGTCTGCAATTCCCACCTAGGCCAGAGAAGGGCAGCAGGAATCTCTGGAAACAGCTGCACAGCAGCCCTAGACCCATAGCTGCTCATGGTGTCTAAATTTAAAAAGGCTGAGGCTGGGATACTTTTGACTTCAAATAATAAAGGACCTGGGAAAAAAGTGGTTCGAGTAGTGACTTTACTTTTTTCCACACATAACAAATTCTGGAGCTATGAAAATTCCAGAAAGTTCCATGTATACATCTGATCCTTTGCATTTTTATTAGTCTTGGCCTTAATCCCTCATGGTTACAATTTGGCTGCTGTAGCCCCTAGCATTACAGCACCACAGATAACCATGTCAAAGTTTAACCAGAGTGTGCTTGTTTCCATGAACGGATTACATATTCTTGTGTAACAAAACCTGGGAGAAATAAAGGTTTGCATTTTCAATATGCATAATGAGAAATGGGTGTTGCCTACACAGAAGGAGTGGGTGCAGGATTGCAGTAGAATAGTTCTCAGTAGGGTAATCAATAGCACTTACCCCAACTGACCGAGACAAATCCATTGCCCACTCCACCAATGTAGTTCTTAGCTATCCCCCGTATGGGACATGGACTGATGGACCCAAGGAAAGTCCTACAAGGGTTAGCAATCTAGTATCTTGTATCCTTTCTCATCCTAGACTGCTCACATGATACTTCATCCGTGAATATCAGTACAGAGAATCTCCTTCTGACAAAATTGGATACCTGGACAAAGGCCAGGTTATGTGCTGAACACCTAAGCTATTGTTTCATATATCCCCACAACCATTCCCATTTACAGATGAGGAAGCTGAAGCTCAAAGGAGTAAGGGGTCTTGCCCAAGGTCATACAGATGAGAAGGAACTGGAGTTGTAACCCAATTCTATGACTCTAGAACATGTCATCTTAGAAAATATTAAAACTCTTAAAGAGTTGGGCTTTGAATCTAGAGCCTTTAATTTGGAACCTGAATTTTCAATCTGCTAGCATCTTTCTGTCTTAAAACCAAGCAGGCAATGTCTATCTTTCCCACCTGACCTGACCTCAACTGGGCCTGAATCTAGACTGTCACCTGACTGGCACCTTTACTCCTACCACTTTCTTGTGTGTGTTTGGGGGTGGAGGTGGGGGTGGTAAAGAAGGTGGTAAGAGAAAGGGAGGTCACTTCTACCTGCCTCTCTCCAGGCAGCTCAGACCACGGACCACGTTTGTTCTGAACTCCCACTTTGCCCCTGGCAGGCCTCAGAAGCTGCACCGGCAATCAGACCCGATCTTGGAATCGCTGACATGGAAAATCCAGGGGAACAAATCCTGTTGACTCTAGGCAGGTGCGGTTGTCACTGTCCCCAGCCCCCAGGCTCCAGTTCTGCTTGACTGCCCCCCTCCCTTTGGGCTCAGGTGGGGAGTGGGGGAGGCAAGGGTGCTGTGCAGAGAAGGGCAGGGTGCCCTGTGGCCTCATACTGACACACCCATGCTGGCACCAGCAGCCCCTCCACCAGAACAACCCTGTTCCCCACCTTGTCAGGAAACCTCACTGGACAGAGGTTGCGCATGACAGACAAGAACAGTTAAGCTTGTTCTGCATTTTCCCCCAAATAAAGACTGTCAGACACCCTCAATCTCCAAGGCCAGGTTTTGTGGAAAGTACCTCCTCTTCTCATTAGTCCTCAGAAAAGGCTGACCCAGGACAGAGGGTCACATGTGTCCTGTAACATCTTCGGCCTCTTGTTCACCCACATCTCATGCTCCACATCCTTTCTTCTGATCTGAATGCTCTCCTAGGAAGGGCACTCATCTGCTTTATCCAATTTGAGGGCAGGACGGCAGTAACCCAACAAATATTACTGCAGGCCCTGAGATGGCCTCAGTCTATCCCTGTTGCACCAGTGCCCATCTAGAAATGAGATGTTTGTTTGCCTGTCTGCCAAACAAGCTCTTGCTGAAAGCTGGCTGCATGCTAAGCCCTGCATCTAAAGCTGAGGGCCAGGGAAGGGGCACCCTGCTTGTGCAGAATGGATTGCAGAGTGGATGAGACAGACAGGTCAGCTATCACAGGCTGGGGCCTCCTATTTTGCTTTCTGTGAACTGAGCTTTGCCTTCGCCATAGCCCTTGCAGGAGCAGAGGCTCTCAGGAAACACAAAAGGCAGGGAGTAATGAGATCTGTGCTTTAAGATGGTCTCGATGGACTTGAGTGGCTGGAACCTGACTGGGAGGCTGGTTGAAGAGAGACCAGTGTGGAGGGATGTGAGGAGATAAAGAGGAGATTGGGTCAGGAAGACTATGAACACTGTTCAAGAGGTGATGCCAATCAGACTGGATGGGAATAGGATGGGGTGGGGAGGCAGAGGCAGGGTCAAAGGCAGCACCTCTGTTTCAGCAATGGGCATTGGGTGAAGGTCATGGTCCTTCACTGATGCACAAAAATGCTGAGAGAGCTGGGCTCACTGGGTCAGTCACCAATGATGGAGTTGGAACAGTGTTCTGACTTCCTGTGTCTGGGGCTCCTGTTCCAGATGCTGAGGGCTTATGGTTGTCCAGGGGGAGAGAGCCGCTGTTGGCTTAGGAGAAAGAGAGGGAGACATTTCTGACCTCTTGGGGGGAAGGCTTTCCACTGAGATTCTCAGTCCAGATGACACTTGTCACTGGAGACATATTTGGGTGTTATGTAGCTTTGGGCAGAGATCAGATGCTACAAGCAGCTAGTGGGTAGAGCTTGGAAAGCTGCTGGACACCTTATAATGCACAAGACAACCCTCATAAGAAAGATCAAGTCAGCCCCAAATGTCACTGGTCATATAACCTCATCAGTGAAGTCATGAGAACTTCCCAAATAACAGAGAAGCCAAGTAGTGAAATTCAGTCAAGGAAAACTTGGAGCCAGATACTGGGGCTCAGATCTCAGTTCTACTATGGAGTACCTGACTGTTCAGGTCTCTTAGATGCTCTGTGCCCTATTTTAGGGGGGAATGTTTTCCAGAAGTAGCCTTGCTCCTGGTATAGGAAATGAGCAGTGAGTGGAAAGTGAGCAGCTGCTAAGCTTGTCCACCATGCAAGTGTAATGGCTGCACTGGAACTGGGACTCTGCTAAGCTGGACCTTGGGGCTCGACACTGTGTAAGTCATAACCAACCTCTAGCACTACCAAGTGTTAGCCCATATTATCCTCAGATACCCTGTGAGGAAGGGATTTTATTTCCATTTCGTAGGTGGGAAAACTGAGATTCAGATAGACTGTGTGCTAGGCACGCAGAATACAAAGAAGAGTAGTGTTTAACTATGATCTCCAGAACCTCTGTTTAGTTAGGGAGAGGGAAAAATAAATCAGCACAGTAACATAACAACATAAAGTGTAATTGCCACTCTGCCTCATCCCATAGAGTTCGAAAACTAACTGGTGAGCTCTTCTTCTGGGTCAGGACTGGTTCAGCTGGGTTCCTGCCCCCAGGTGGCTCACAGTCTGGTGAGCAAGACAGACCCCAGGATGAGGCCAGCTGTCATCGCCACCAGTGTGCATGGCTTTGCAATTCCCTAGTGCTGGTTCTAACTTGCTTGAGTTCATTTAATCTTGGCAATTGCCATAAGAAGGTATTAATGCTCTCCCCTTCTTATAATTTTGTGACTGGGATTTTCAAAGAATAAGGAAATTGCCCTAAAGTGTTGCAGTGGGCTTGAGGTGAAGCCAAATGGTGGAAACTGGTCCATGGGTTCTCTGATACCAGAGTTCAAGGACTGAACTTGATTCTTCTGACGGGACCTGCTGTCTGCTTCTTGCTGGCATGATGCTGTGGAGAGGGGTCTTCCTCTTGTTACAAGAAGGTGGGATCTTGAGAGATGGCAGGCACACTGTGTGCCTAGGGAGCCCAGCTCCTCATCCACACCACAGAGCTATGTCTGGACAGCTCTGGCCTAAGAAAGTCTCATGAGAGAGTTTTGTGTTCTTTGACAAGCTTGCCTGATCTGAAATGATCAGGAAACTATAGGTTCAACCTCTCCAGGAGCATGTGAGTTTCAAAGGAAGAGGAAAAGAGGTATTAAAATGATATCTCATAAAAGAGGCTCCCCATAGGGAGGCAGCGAGTTTCATGGATCTTTCCTGGATTCCTTTCTAAGCTTCCTGCAATGAAACCCAATGACTCCACCTCCTCACCAAAAGAAAAAGGACAAAAGGTGAGGTACTCACCTCTTTACCAAAAGCAAGTTAATGGGTCCCAGTGGCCTAACACAGATTCTGCAAGTTGTTTGAGATGTCAGCTACTGATGGGAACCTGAGTAGCTTCCCGTACAACAGCAATCAGCAGTCTTGCCCATTTGTGCTTGACTCTTTTTACGTCTCATTTATTTCACAAATATTCCCTAAATATTCATGGAGCATTGCTAAGATGTCTGGCACTGGCATCTGAAAGTCATTTGGAACTCAGAGTCACAGAGTCAGCTGAGCAGAGGCCGAAGATTGTGTTCTGAGCTGTGTTAGGGCCAGGAGGGGGGGTTCTTGCTTCCTGCAATGGACAGTCTAGCCAGAGGAGCCAAACACAGTATATCCAAGCAGAGTACACAGTGTTCTGAGATGATGGTGTCTGGTGGGGGTCTGCAGTAGGCCTCTCAAAGGTGGAGGAACCACTGACCAGACAGGATTTCCACTGGTGAACTTGGGAACCCCCCCCTTTTTTTGAAACTAGGTCTTACTATTTTTGCCTGTGGAACTGCAGACTCACGTTGCCTGGGGTACCATGGACTCAAGCAATCCCCAGCCTCAGCTTCCCAGAGAGCAGGGATTACAGGTGCTCACCACCACGCCCAGGTATTTTTGGGAACTAGGTCTCACTACGTTGCCCTGAGCAGGACTTGAACCATGATCTCTGGTCCCTGCTGTGGCTTCCTAGGCTGCCGTTTACAGGCATGCACCACCATGCCCAGACTGGAAAAAACCCTTTGATAGAGAAATTCACAAGCAAGTATGAAGATTAGCTAGAAAACTCACCTTCAAAATGAGCTCCGCAATCACAGATGAACAGCAGGGCTTCCACAGGCTGGGACTGAGTTACTATTTAGTCCTTCACTCTTTTATGCCCATGTTCATCCTACACACATGAATTGTTTACCTGATATGTGCTTTTCCAAGGGTTACCTCATCTCAGCTTCAGAGCAACTCCATGAAGTTTGTACTGTTGGCACCCACATTGTACAGATGTGAAAATGGAAGGCCAGAAAAGGTGAGGATTCTGCCTGAGGTTGCACAACCAGCAAGTGGGATTGAGTCAACTTAATTCAATTCTGGTTCTGCTATCTCAACTGCAGGACACTGGAAAGTGATTGAGCCACCACCCTTGATTTTCTCTTGTGCCAAGTGGCCCTGACTATCCCTACCCCAAAGCTGAGTATGACTGGGCTTGGGTTCCAGGGGTCCTGGTGGGTAGCTGCCTAAAACTAACCCCAGATCTCCTTCCTGGCTCCATGTTTTGGGCTAACTACTTCTAGAACCAGACACAGCCATCTTTCACTGAAAATTATCCCTTCATTCCACATACTTCTGACTTTCTGGGGGCACCCATGAGAGTGAAGGTTAGGGAGGTGTCCAGCCTCTCATGCTGTGCCACTGTTCTGGGGAGGTCTACTGTATAGAATATGTTGTGGGGAGACAGAAACTTCCCTGAGCCAAGAATTTCAGGA
This sequence comes from Uropsilus gracilis, assembly GCA_004024945.1. Classification (NCBI taxonomy): domain Eukaryota; kingdom Metazoa; phylum Chordata; class Mammalia; order Eulipotyphla; family Talpidae; genus Uropsilus; species Uropsilus gracilis. The sequence goes on from PVHY01007258.1 coordinate 59,717, forward strand.
CATGGCAGTCCTATTTCTCATATCTCTGTGCTTGGCACTGTTGCCGGAAACTAGCAAGGCAATAAATGTTTTAAATATAAGGTAATAAAAATTTGGAAAAAAAAATTGAAGCAGTGCCAAAGTACTGGCTCCTGAATGAACTCGTTTGTCTTATTTGGAGCCTGGCAAACCGGTTTTAATGGAAGTGCTGGTGGCAGTCAGAGACCTGCTTTGCCAGGGAGGGATTCCCTTGGCCTTCAATTCCTGGGGCTTGGGTCTTAAAGTTGGCTTTGGAAAAGCCTGGGATTCCCGAAAAAATCTCCTGGGTCCCTTTCAACTGCAAGACTCCAAAACCCAGGGTGCAGGACAAGTTTTAGGTTGGATTAGAAAAGCTGAGGGTTTAATCCCAGTTTAGCTGCACATTGGTTAACACTATCTACGCCAGGCACTGTGCTGAGAGCCTTAGTAAATGCATCAGCTCAGATCCTTCCAGCAACCTTACCAGAAAAGAGCATGGACTGTGATAGCAGACCTGCTTGAAACATACTGGTTCCATGGAGGAACTGGCACAAGGGGAAGGTGAGGTAGGCAGCAGGTGCAACACTTAAAGTTCCCCACCCCCCTCCAGCCTCAGGATCAGCAAGAGGCAACGGCATTTAAGGGTGAGGGCCTCCAAAAATGTTGTTCCTGGTATCTACATTGCCTCAAAATGGTCCCAACAGTTCTTTTCCCATGACTGGATTTCCTTAGCTGTGATATTGGGTCTCACAGTGCCTGACCATCAGGGTTATCATGAAGATGAGTGGAAGTGACCTCAGAAAGCTTTCTCATGCACTGCCCCTTGGCTCCTTTGCCAGGGTCTGGTGACATAGGATGACAGAGTCAGAGTCCCCAAGGGTTCCCAGGTCTTTGTGGGCTCTGTTGGGAACACTGCTAATATGGAACCAATGACCCAGGCTGCATTTTCACATCACAAGCCGTCCCTACAGTATCACCTGCTAGGGGTACCACATACGATGTGAGGTCCACTTAGGTTATAGAAATGGAAAGAGGGAATGCAGACTTGGTATTTATCTGGAACCCAATAAAGTAAGCAGATTCTGGGCATGCTTTGGCCATGGACCTGATAAGACAATGTTATAGTTCTTAGTATGTAGCTTGTATTTTCTCCATTGGATTGTAAGGTCTTTGAGGGTAGAAGACAGTGACCTTGTTTTATTCGTGTCTGAATAAGAGAAAAAGAGGAATGTGAGAGTAATCAAGAAGAGCTGTGTGGGTTCTGTAGGTCTAGTTAGAACCTTTTACTGCATGCTAATGAGGCTAAGAGACAATCAGATTGGTCTTTAGATGGTCAAAAAAAGTCTGATGGGAGAGAATGGTTGCAACACAGAGTGATAGAGAAAGTTCACCTTAACAATATTAGAACTTCTGGATCCAGCTGGAGTTGAAGGCATTTCCCAGTTATATGAGTCAATGGTTTTCTGCTTTGCTGTTTTATTTACCTCTTAATGTTAGTTTGTGTGAGGTGTTAATCTTTTTCCATAAGAATCCTGACTGCTGCATAAAGAGGGAAGAAATCCAAATGGCAGGATGCCAGCAATGTGCAGAGAGCATGTTGTATCAGTTCCTATACAACAGACAACCCTTAGACTTCTTTCTCTTGCTAGGGTTCAAGGACCAAAATGTAGCCTCCAGAGTGAATCAAGAAGAGGGATTTAGGCAAAGTGGGGGAAGAGTGTAGGCAGAAACCCTAGGAAGCAGGCAGATAGGACTGTGGAATCCTGAGCAGCAGTTCTCATTGTTTACAGCAAACAGAAGACGGGTGCCAGCCTCTCCTGGACTCTGAAGGAGAAAGAAGAAGCTGATGGGGATTTCTCATTCTGACCTCTTGAGGTTATTAGACAGGAGTAGGGAGAGATCAGTGGGGAATAGGAGGCAGGGGGGTTGGAGAAGAGTGTCAATCCCCAAATGATTCAGCTCTCTACCTTGTAACTTTGACGTTTTCATCACTTGGCTTCCCTTATCCCTGTTTCTCAGCAGTCACTGTTCTGAGCTCTCTTTTTTCCTCCTGCCCACTGCTACTCAAAGATTGAGTGCTGGGTTAGGGCTGGGGGACAGAAGTATATCACCCTTCCCAGGTAGTTCTTTTGGGGATCTTCCAGGTTGGAAACCATGAAGCTAAATCAAAACTCTGTATTGCATGCATGGGAGGCTGAGAATCACAAAGAATATCACACAGCAAGTCCATGTCTAAACTCAGAATTCGGGCATCCCTAGCAGAGGAAACATGTCCAGGTTCGTGGATCAAAACATGGACTGTTTATCTCAGCAGGGTCCAGAGTTGGAGAAGAGCACAGGCTCCCTGTGCCTCTTACACCTGCAGGTCTTTGGAGCAGGGGCAAGGTCTAGAGCCAGGTGAGAATGTAGAGACTGTTTGTCAGGTAAATATCCTGGCTCTGAGGGAGAATTTGAAGCAACTCGCAACTGCAGAGACTGTTGGAGCCATCAGTCAAGTGACTGCTGATGCCTTTCCTTCTTCCTTGGAGCCTTTCAGGTTTCAGGGAACTTGACCTTCAAATAAGACGCTTACTGTGTTTTAATCATTTGCTCTCCAAGGTGGACACTGGAACAGTGGCAGTATACAGGAGCTTATAAAAGTGTGGTTCTCAGGGTCTGCCCTACTGAATCAGATTCCTTATTTTAACCCTGAGATGGGTCTTCTACATGCTGAAATCTGAGACATACAGTTATACTCCACTGCTGAATGTGAAACAAACATAGTGATTCTGCAGCCAGCCACACAAATTGGCCTCATTTAGGTCTTTGGATGAGCTGTGAAATATTTGGTGTCAGAGGTATTTTTGCAAATCAGGTCTTGTTGGAAATTCACCAAAGGAATGAGTTATTTAGAACAAAACAGCATAGCAACAATAAGCATGGGGATCTTGCTGTATAAGGCACCACATCACAACTGCTCTTAGGAAGCTTGTATTTTTTCTAATTAAATTTACTTCATCTGAAGCATGACAGTCTACCTAAAAGACTCATACCTACACTGGACTTTGTATTTGGATGAAAACACTAATGTGAGGAGATATTGACAGGGGGCACTTTCCCCCTTGGGTGCCACTGTCTCTTGGTTTAGAATTGTTAATATTACTAAGAGCTGGGTAGTATTTGAATTAACATACAGGCCTGACAGGGCCTCCTACCTCGGGAGTTCTCTTGGTGGGAAATAAGGATATATAAAGAGGTTTGAAACAAAGAAAGGGATTCAATTCAAATTTGGGATGCAGATTGGCCATTTTGTGGGATGGTCAGAGACTTTGCAGGATGAAGATGTGAGCCATGTGAGCTTGGCCATGTGGCCAGGGCCTGGGGCCTGCAACCTTTGGTGGGCTCAGGCTAGGAGCATGTGTGTTAAAGGAAGTTAAAGAGTTTGCATATTTGAACTCCGTGTTGGAGTTTGTTTTGCTGAGTTTAACTTGAGTCTGGAAGAGTCCGTGCAAAAGTTAGGCCTGAAAGGGAAGTAAACTTTGCTGATTCCGGTACCATGAAAGCTTCTACTACCTGGAGAACAAGGAAAAGATGGCATGGAAGAGAAGGAGCACACCAAAGGAAGATGTCTTCGAGCATCTGAAGATGAACTCTGACTGACTGATGTTGGTGAGATGATCAGGATTTAGAGGCTGAGGATTTTTAGGCAATCTGGGAAAGAACTTTGGACAATGTTGAGAAAGGTTTTGGACAATGTTAAAGTAACTGGAGTTTTACTTACATGTTTCTTTTGTAGTAATTAGGAAATCACTTTGTTAGAAATAAATTAGTCTGCATTCTGAGAGTCTTGCATTGGCTTTTGATTTTGGTGAGAAGACTGGGGATGCTGGAAAGAACCCACGGAAGTTTAGAAGAGGGTAAATTGAGGCAAACTAGTCTAAAGTTTTAACTGCGCTTCTAAGTTTTTCTTTTTTTAGGTCTGAAAGTGGTGAAGAGAGTTGAGAGAAGCTGGTAGCTGATTTTTGCATACCAAGAGCAGGTGAACAGTGAAAATGCTAATTTAACTGTTTGGTGCCTGCTTCTTAGGGATAAGCAGGCAGAGGTGCTTCAAGTTCAAGTTAGAAAGTCTTTGTTTTCTTTTTACCCGATTTCGGTATTACACCCCATGTTCATTGAAACAATGTTCCTAATGTATTAGAAACAAGCTCCGTGCCCACAGACAGATTAGTGAACAAGGAAGATGCAGTGTGTATACACTGTAGATAGTAGATGAAATCCTGCCATTTGCAGCTACACAGATGGCCTTAAGGCATCATGCTAATGAAACAGAGAAAAGCAAATCTGTATGGTTTCATTCATATGTGGTAGCAAAGAAACAAAATGAATGAGCAAAATAAAAGAGAAGCAACTTGGAGACTTTAAAAATTCCAGAAGGGAAGGGGGAAGGGAATGAATAAATTGAGGGGTCAGTTGTAAGGTGGATAGAGACTAGTCTTTGTGTTGGAGGGTATTCATCATTAACATAACTGATGTTATGCACTGATAATAACACTGTGTAGCTAGGAAGTAGGTGTTACTTCCCTTTTGCTTTAGAATTGTAAATTTCAAGAAGGACCTGGCAATATTATGGAGATTTGACTTTCTACTTGAGTGCTTCAGAGCCCAGGTGAGCAAAGCATAGGTTGACCCTTCATTAGAATTTATAGTTTCCTTTCAGAAGGATAGAAGGGTAGGAGAAAAGAAAGACAAGAGTTTTGTGATATGAGATGAATGACAGGTTCTGTTCCTAGAAGAGAGGGGGGAAAAAAGAAGAAAAGATATAAAAGGAATGTAGGAGAGAAACAAAGGATCAGCAATTCTTGGAGGAGGATGAGAGCCTGACCATGATGACCAAGACAGCCTGAGGCCCATGACCTTCAGCCTGGGCTGATGGACTTAGGAGTTTTAGCATGCATAAGCTGAAAATGTGCTACAGGAGTCTAAAGAATTTGGAGCTTTGAACTTTGTGTTGGAGTTTGTTTTATCTAGTTTGATTTAAAATCTTTTGGAGAGACCATGAGCTCAGCTTGCAAAAGTGGATCTGATGTTGGTTCCTGTATGCTGGAGCTTTTTGATTACCTAAAGTTGAGAGAAGTACCAGAAGAAAAGAAGAACACCAAGTCTTGGACCACGTGTTTAGAGGAAGCTGGAACAGATACCAAAGGAAGAAAAGAGAAATGCTCTGTTTTTAGAACATGCGCTGGTGAACTCAGACTGATTGGATATGTGGTGAGGTGACCAGGGACAAAAGGACAGTTTTGGAAATGTGGTTTTCATGTTTACTTTGTAGCACATGTAATGGGTAACTTGGGTTTTACATGCTTATCTTGTAGTACATATTTGGGTAATCACTTTCTTATTTCTTTGCTTAGTAATAAATGGTTTGATCACTTTAAGAGCTTGGTCTAGCTTTGGAATTACATAGCAAGTCTATGGGTGGGAGAACCCTGAAAAGGGCAGGGGCAGGGACAGGTCTAGGAATAAAAATTTTATTTTCTTTAGTTTAGGATGGAAAGAGCTCTCCTGCAAACAGCAGGTATTTAAATGACAAAGGTCACTTATGTGTGGAAGCTTAATGGTTAATAAAGATTTTTGTCCAGTCTGTATCAGATTGAAAAATAAAGGTCTTCTCTGATGGTTTAGGAAAAACTGGTAAAAAGAAAATTTTATTTATTTATTTATTTATTCATTCATTCATTCATTCATTCATTCATTCATTCATTCATTCATTCATTCATTCATTCATTCATTTATTTATTTATTTTCGAGACTAGATCTCACTATTTTTGCCCATGGAACCACAGGCTCACATTGCTTTTGGTACCACCAACTCAAGCAATCCCCAGCCTCAGCTTCCCAGGTAGCTAGGATTACAGGTACACACCACCACGCTCAGCTATTTTTTGGAACTAGGTCTCACTGTGTTGCCCCAGGCAGGACTCGAACTGCTATCTCCAGACTCTGCTGTGACTCCATAAGCTGTCGTTGACAGACATGCGCCACCATGCCTGGCCTAAAAAGAAATTTTTTAGTAAAAACATCTGCCCCTCCCATCCTCTGATAATAGTTGGGGTAAATGTAATGTTGTGTATACAGATGATGATCTACAAAGCTGTCTCTAAAATCTGTATCCTATTATAAACCCATGTTGCTTCAATAGTAAATTAAACAGTAAAGCAAAACAAAAACAAACCTAAATTTGGTAAGCTATTGATTTGAACCAGGAGCTGTGCTGAGCATTTTATACACTTGACCTTTAGGAATCCCTGTAACCTTTATGGGAGGTCTTACTTCAATTCCTATTTAGCAAAAGAGAAGATTCAAGAACACAGGATATAGTCACTCTGATTTTTGCATCTCACCTTGTTTTTGACTTTAGTTTTAAAATCCTTTCCCTATCGCATCTTACACCCCATTGTTCTAACTGTGCTTTCTGAGATTCTGTGTATCTTCTAGGCATTCAATCATCGCAGGGCCATACAGAGCATCGGCCCATGTGATTGCTTGAATTGTCTTGCCTGTATCTGGCATGCACAGGGCGACTGTCAAGATTGAGCCCCCACTACCTTCTTATCTACCCTTCTTGCCTGACACCAACATTTCCCAAAGCCAATAGCAGACTCCCAGAGTGTACCCCAATACCTTAAAGCCTGCAGGAAATTTTCACCAGCCTATCCCAAACTGTCCACTCTGCTCAACCTGGCCTTTCCTGTGACATCCCCATAAAGGCTATCATCTATTCCTGCCCTTTACTCCCTCATCAACATCTGGGAAAATATAAATAATAAAATTTTTCTAGGCAAATGTAAATACTGAAATTTCATTCAATGGTTTTGACCTCTTTGGGGCTATTCCTCAGTCACTTTCATAGGTCAAAACCCTTCAGGTACCAGGAAAATACCCATCCCATTAATGCCATGCTTGGCGGTCAAGATTTGGGTGCCTCCTGGTTCCTGACAGTGAACAAAGGCTGATCCTGTGGTACCTGCTGAATGTCTGCCAGGTAGGGGCCGCTACCATGTTCCTTGCTCTGAGATGATCCCAGGATCTGTTCATCTTTGGACATGATGACATGTCCAGGGGGGGTCATGCAGGTCTTCAAGTGTCAGACCTGGGGGAACCAGTAATCTGATATTGCTTTCCTTTTGGTGCCAGTAGTTGATTGGACCCAATCAGAGGCCAGAAGCAAAAGAGGCTCTGTGACGCAATCTTTGGCCTTCGTCCTTGTGGGGCTTGGAAAATAGTGGAGAAGCCGGCAAATGCTGTTGACTGATCTGTCTGCCCCTTAACTCCATAGGTCAAAACCTTCAATACTCCCAGGATGATGGCATTTTGAGGTGGACTTTGGGAGATAATTGGATTTAGGGTAGATCATAAGGATGGAGCCCCTGTGATGGGATGACTATCCTTAGAAGAAGCTCACCCTTTGCCATGTGAGGACACAGAGAGAAGGTGTCTGACCCTAAGCCAAGAGAAGAGATCTCACCCAAACTTGGTTCTGCTGGTACCTGGAACTTAGACCTCCCGCCCCCCCGAACTGTGAGAAATACATGTGTGCTATTTAAGCCAACTAAGCTATGGTATTTTGTGATGACAGCATAAGCAGAGAAAATAAAGAGAGCAAATTAGGTGGGTAGGGGCTCTAGTGCTCAGCTAGCACAGAGGTGAGGTGGGCTGAGGAATTCTTCAACTATCACCAGGCATTCCAGGAGGATGTTCATAGCTGGTTGGGGTGATGCTACACCATCAAGGCCAGCCTCAGAAACTACCTTTAGGTGAGTAGTTAACTGGAGGATTTAAAAAAGAGAATGATAATAGTTATAGTAAAAAACTAACATTTGCAAAGCATATATCCATTTAATCTTACTATCCCAGTTAATCTTTAAATTAATCATATGAAATAAGAACGATTTTTAGTTTTTCTGTGCTGATGAGGACACTGAGATTCAGTGAACTTGAAAAACTGTCTGGGATCAGGAATCTGGCTTTAAGCCAAGACCATCTGATGTCAGACTTTGGATCTTCCAGATGTGACTTCACACCAAAATTAAGAGATATAAAATGTTCTCTTACATGCTCCTCCATGCCATAAGCACCACCTCCCCTATTAGTAACATCCCCCATGAGAGTGAAAAATATCACAATTGATGAAATTTCATTAATCCTCTACTGTCATTCAAAGTCTATAGTTTTTATTACTCTTCACTCTAGTTACTGTGCATTTATGACTTTGAACAAATGAATAATATCATGTATTCATAATGATGTCATTATACGTTGTATCTTTTAAAATTCTTCTGTGATCTGTGCTTTCTATTCTTTCCTATTCACCTATATTTTTGCTTTTTCCAGAATGCTGTGTAGTGGGAATCATGAAATAGTCTTTTCAGACTGATGTATTTTGCTTGGTAATGTGCATTTAGGTTTCCCCCATGTCTTTTCAAGCCATGATAGCTCATTTGTTCTCAGTACTGAATAATATCCAATTGGCTATACCATTCATAGTTTATTTATCCATTAAAATTATCCATTCACTGAAAAGAATCTTGATGACTTCCAAGCTTTAGAAATTATGGTTAAAATTTCTATGAACATCTGTGGGCAGGTGTTTGTGTGGACATACACATCATTGGGGTAGATATCACAGACCTAATGGCTCTAGACTATTCTATTACTATGTTACTATGACCCTTCCCTCAACTTTTTATAAGAGGGGACCAAGTTTGATTTCTTTCTTTCTTTCTTTCTTTCTTTCTTTCTTTCTTTCTTTCTTTCTTTCTTTCTTTCTTTCTTTCTTTCTTTCTTTCTTTCTTTCTTTCTTTCTTTCTTTCTTTCTTTCTTTCTTTCTTTCTTTCTTTCTTTCTTTCTTTCTTTCTTTCTTTCTTTCTTTCTTTCTTTCTTTCTTTCTTTCTTTCTTTCTTTCTT
>PVHY01007259.1:0-58402 GCA_004024945.1 Uropsilus gracilis
AAAAAGTTGATGGAAAGATAGGTAGCATTTTGCTGCTAAATGTTACCTTTGGCTTAGTTCTTTTGTTGCTGAAGTGAACAATGGAAAACCATAGTAAGGTGTTTATTGGTTGGTTTTCTGGAGGATGACATCTTCTCATAGCTCTCTACATGAAGTGATTTAAGTCACTATGCTACTAGTGAAGCCATTGGTGAAGATCACAAGCTAGGAGGAAGATATCTAGCATTCAGTAGAGATTGGCAAAGGGACCAGAGGGCATGGAGAGAGAAGCAGAAACAGACCATTTTTTTGCTGTCAGGGCAACAAATGTCTGTGTTATAACTGGACATTGAACAATTTGCAAAGTCAGCAAAACCTTACAATCCCTAGACAACTAAAAGGAGTACCCCAGCAGAAGACCTCAACTGCTCACCTAAGAAAACATGCAATCCACAAAGAGGACGACTCAAATAAGGACAAAGCAGAAAACTGAAAGAACATGGGAAGAAAATCCATTTGTACATGGCTATAAATCAACTATCAACTCCCCAGGGAAGGAGAACTTGTATTGCAATGAGAACCTTGTGCATTTAAGTTAATTGTGAGTAAATCTGTATATAAATTCTCTTATAATGTTACTCAAATATTTTAAGATAGTACATTTGTACATAAACCTTATTTAGATTTCACTGCAGTAGGATGGCTAGACTAAAGAAGACATTAATTGTACCCACGTAGGTACAGTATTAAAATATCCTATCATAAATAAAATTATAATGCAGATTATGACCCTGATTAAAGAAGGGACTACAGCCTTAGGGTTGAGGCATGGACAGGAAGATCATGAAAATAACAATAGCTGAACTTGCCAAGCATACAACTGAAGCACAAATGAAGAGCAGCCTCAATTCTGACTCCAAGGGACCAGTAAGGATGCACGGCCACTTGCTTTGTAAAGGTATGCCTGTCACTTACTTTATAAGCACTTAAAGATCATTAGTTATATGTCAGCACCTTTTATTAATGTTTTATGTGCATTATTTTTCTTAATTCTTTTAACAACCCTACAAAGTTGTTGGTGTTATTATCCTATTTTACAAATTATAAGACAGATTAGAAAGTGACTTAGTCATTTGCCTGAGGTCATGTAGCTGGTGGAGCCAGGATTCTAAGCAGTCTGGCTCCAGAACACATAATATTTGTGTCTCATTTCACTTGGAAAACCAGGTTGTTATTTTCCTTGAGGTCTTTCTCCAAATCTTAGATATTTGAAGAAATCTACCAAAATTCATCCTAGACAAAAAGTCACAAGACAAAATAAAGGGAAAAAAATGAGTACTTTTCTCATGGAATTTACAAAGTAGAGGGAGAAACAGAACTTCAACAGATAAACAAGTAAATATTAGTGTGTTGGCAGTGATGAGAGCTATAAAGGAAAATAAAGTAAGCTAAACTGAGACTGGTGAACAGATAGTATTGCACTATGTAGAATGACCAGAGAAGGGCTCTCTGCCAATGTTTGAGCAGAACTCCTAGTGATACTTCCTCTTAGCAGTTTGTTCCTAACGAACAGTTCCTTTTAGAAAGAGGAATCTTATATTTTGCAACAAACTTGAACACTTGTGGGATTCATAATAAATATGTAGAACTATTAAATAAGCACACTGCTATAATGCTATCATATCCTTTCTACCAAAAGCTGACAAGGACATTATTAAGAAGGGAAATAATTGACCAATATCTTTCATAAATATAAAGCAAAAATTCTAAACAAATATTAGTAAAAATAATTCAATACCATTTTGAAAAATTGACACATTATGACCAAAAAGGTTTTTTTAAGATATATAATTCATAAAATCAATAATAAAGTACAATCACCATATTACTACAGTAAAGGAGAAAAGCCATAAAATAATTTCTATATATTTATAGGAAAACTTTTGACATGACTAGACATCAGTGCTAATGTCTGTGATGTTTTAAAAAGTGTCAGTAAATTAAGAAAAGGAAAATTCTTCAGTCTGACAAAAGTTGTCCATGGGAAACCCATCAAGGATATACTTAGTGGTGAGGAGTGAAATAATTTCACATTAAGATTGACAAGAATGCATAAGTGTTTGCTCTCCACTTCTATTTAGCACTAAATTGTGGGATCCCAGTCATCAGAATAAGGCAAGACACATAAGTAAAATCATAATCGTTGGATATTCATACTATATAACCCCATGACGTGCAACACAGTCACACCAAAGGCCTAACTATGTAGAAAACCCTAAATAATCTAAAACACAAATACTAGGAAAAAACAAATATTATAAAACCATAATATACAAAATTAAAATACCAACGTTGTTATATATTTTCTTACTGCCCACAAGCAGTTGGAAAATTAACTTTTAAATATAGCATCCAGTAACAAAATATACTTTCATTTGGGGATATCAGTTATCCCCAAAGTGATTCATGGGCTCAAAACAATATCAATCAAAACCTCAGTAGGCAATCTTGCAGAAATTGGCAAGATGATTTTTTGGAGGTATAGTTGACACATAATGTTATGGTAATTTCAGGTATAAAACATAGATTGATATTAAAACATAAGGATTTGACATGTGTACATATTGTGAAATGATCACCACAAATAAATTCTAGTTAATCTCTGCCACCACATATTGTTACAGTCTTTTCTTGTATAAGAATTTTTAAGATCTAGTCTTAGGGAGCCAAATAGGGAGGGAGAGAGGGGGGCCAGCACAGTGGGGAGGGGCCCAATGGCCTAGGGTCAAGGAGTATGGTGCTCCAAAGGTTGGGCATGGTATGGTAGCAGACATCTGAGATGTTACCCTACTCCTCGAAATATATACAACTGTAAACCATTTATCTCAAAAAAAAAAGAAAGAAAGAAAGAAAGAAAGAAAGAAAGAAAGAAAGAAAGAAAGAAAGAAAGAAAGAAAGAAAGGAAAAGAAAAAGAAAAAAAATCCTGGAAAATCTAATTAACTAGTTTAGCAACTTCCAAATATGGGATATACTACTATCAAATATAGTCACCATACTAAATGTTATATCCCCAGGACTTACTGTCTTAGAACTGGAAGGGTATACCTTTTGGTCACCTTTATTCATTTAAAAATAAGAACAAAATGGTAGAAGTTTGCTAATTTCAAGTTCTATAAAACTAATTCAGGGTAGTACTGATGAAAGAATACATACATGAACTGAAAGGACAGAATAGGGTGTCAGATACAGACCCAGACATGTGGCTAATTGATGCTTCATCAAAATACAAATTAATAGGAAAAGGAATGTATTTTTCAACAAACAGAGCTGGAACAATGTAACATCATATCATAAAAAAACATATTTTAATCTTTTATCTAAATGAACCACAGATGCATTGAAGGTAACCACAAATAGATATAAAAGATAAAACTGTGAGACTTCTTAAACAATATGGAGGAGAAAAAAATCTTTGCAAACTTGGAATAGGCAAATAATTTTTAGTCACAAGAAGGCAAAATTATAAAACAGAATTGATAAGTTGAACTTTATAAAGTTAAAATCTTTTCTTCAAAATAAGCCATTAAATAAGCAAAACAAGTCATAAACTGGAAGAAAATATTCAATAGCTAGCTAAATAGGTTAGCTCTCTTTGTATATATATATATATATATATATTTCTATCTCTAAATCTTTATCTCAGAAAAGACTTGCATTTACAGTATATAAACAGCTCTTACAAGTCAGTACAATTATCAATAGATATAGCTATAAATAGGCAAAAGAATTGAAGAAACATTTCACAAAATAGAATGTAAGAATCACGAACACACATTTCATTTATCATGGGGAAAAGCAAAATAAAACCACAATAAGAAACAATTACATTAAAACGAATAAATTTAAAATTGACGATAGCAAGAGTTGGAAAGGATGTGGAAAAACGTAAACTTCTTAAAAATTGTTGGTAGGAAAGTAAAATGGCAATTTTTATCAGTTTGTTTTAATTATGTACTTACCAAATGACCCTGCCATCTCACTATTAGATGCTTACCAAAAAGTAAAGACAATATACATTCACATAGACATTATGTGGATATTTGTTGCATTTTCATTCACAATAGCCAGGAAATGGAAAAAGAATAAACATCCATTCCATGGAATGGATAAACAAAATATAATCTATTCAAACAGTGGAATCCTGCTTAGAAATGAGCTACTTGCAGACACAACAAAATGAATAATCTGGAAATCTTTGTCTTGAATCAGAAGTCAGACTGAAAAATAGTCATCATGTATGGTCCCGTATATATAATATTCAAGAAACTGCACAGATCAAATCAGTGGTTGCTCATGGGCAGGGGTGGAGGCAAGGCCTGGAATGTGTCAATAGCAAAGGGGCACAAGGAAGGTTGATGGACACATTCTTTTTCCTACTTCTAGTAATGATCCACAGATATACACATCTGTCAAAACTCATATAAAATGGATACAATGTATCATTTTTCGATTATTCCTCAATAAATTCGAAAAGAATGAAAGTACTATTTCATTCTTTTGGCAACTGTCTTATCATTTTTGAGTCTCATTGTTGCCTCATTTTAATGATATTTTTTTTTGAAGAGACTAAAAACTTTATTTTTTTTATTAATATATACAATTTTATTTTGTTCTTTAGGTTACAACCTCTCTGTTATATATATATATATATATATATTTTTTTCCCCTCCCTCCTCCCTCTGGTGCTCCTTCCATTCTCTCACACCCCACTCCTTGTTGTTTATTAGCTGTGCTGAGTCCATTAGTCTCTTTCCTATGGTAGTGTCTTTTCTATGGGTGAGGGACTGCGTTGTTGGGTCCAGGCAAACCTTGCTGTTAGATTTTCAGTCTTAAATTTGTGTTGGGTGGCCAGGTTATATTCATTTGCGATCTGTCCATGTTTTCTAGCTGCAGGCTGTCCTCTCCAATGCAATCCCATCTCCATTGCTTTGCTGCTTTTCCTTATGGCTCTGGTGTCAGGCTTTGGGGGTCTTTTAACTTCAATTTTTAACAGTCTTCTATTCATGATTATTTTTCATTTTATATCTGAGACATTCTGATCACTTGTTTCTACAAGATTTAAGCCATATTTATTGCCCTCACCAACTCATCTACAGTGCACTATTTCCTTGTATGATCGGAGATCTTGAATTGGAAGCTTATAATTCATTCATTCAAATACTTTTTGTAAACTTTGGGGTCTGACCTGATGGTACTTTACTCCAAAAGGATTAGGGTTTTACTGAGCTGAGAGCACAGTAAAAGCTGAGTGTTTCCTTCCAGGTTTTCTGGTTTCCTGGTGGGACTGAGGTCAACTACTCACCTTGTCTCCATCTCAACTGGGTCCCTGCTCAGCCCTGTCCTCCAGAACCCACACAAGCTTTTTCTATTCAAGTGCTCCATTTCCATGATTTCCATGACTCATGATTTTCTACCTCCCCAACACCCAGAAGTTTCTCTTACTCCCAAGAAGCTCAACAGCATAATATAAATTATGGTATCAGTCCTACTACAGGGGAACCCCAATGTACCTGTTGGAAGGGCCTGGCATTCTCACAATTACCTTCTTGAGTCTCAAGGAAAAATCAAATAAGCCCTAAAATGTAAAATGATAACCTTACTTTTAAAGGGATTTGGACAGAAAAACAGGTGTGATGGTATGCATCACACCCCCAAATGCAGGATCTCTCTCTAGATCTAATTTTGGTCATCAATGCTAAGTGCTCTTTACATACAGCTAGACAGACAAAGCTCTCCCTTTCATGCTGAGAGTGAGGAGAGACATGACTGGCCAGGGAGAACAAAACAACTCCACAAGATAACATCCCAGAGAACAAATGGCAGATCCGTAGTGTCACTGAAGTTTAACTGAAATAGAAAGAGGATGACATCAGCTTTTCACAATTGTCAATAATTCCCTTTTTCCTCTGAATTTTACCTAGACTATACTTTACCTTTAGTCATTCAATTAGGGTGATTTTCAATTATTAGGATATGGAATAGTCACTCTGTTTTGAATGTAATAGCCTACTTAGAACAACTCACCCACGGGGGTTTTGAGGTTGATAGTGGTGGAGAGCTGTATCTAATTCAAGATTCCCCTTTCCTTCTCTCTTTCCATGAGAAATGGTGTAAAAACTTCATTGAATGTTTTAATTAGCATGCAGACTGAGTCTTAAATTCAAAGGAAAACCTAATACTACTTTTAATTGCATCTAACACAAGGTGATAAATGAATACAATTTTGGAATAGTACAGGGTGAGGGAGTGTTATTATTGTTATAATAATATGCTCATTTATTAAGCTCCCACGGTGTGCTAGAAGCTGAAAGAACATTTTCCTTTTTTCCTGACTAACACATTTCCACAATGGAGGGTTGCAGCCATTTATTGTTCTGGTTTATGATCTTGGTCTGAATTCAGAATAAAGCAGCAATGTGCTGGCTTCAGGCCCACAAATATACTTTCCCTATAACCTGATGATGAACAGGGATGTCGGCCTGTATTTTTTTCCCCTTGGTTTGAAGTGTGTAACTAACTGGCTCAAAAACATTGCTTTAGTTAGCCAATCAGGAAAGAGAAATTAAGGGATTTCCTTGTCCCACTCCATTTTCTGAATGAACTTGACTGAATAACTTGGAGACTGAATTCTTCCTGGTGACTGTCCAGATCACATACAAATACTAGCTGCTGGGTGTCCTCGGTGGGGGGCTGGGCGCCTGGGGTGGCTCACGAAGAGAGGCATCTCCGAATCCTAGCAATCTTCCTCAGGCTTTGAAGGAAACTTTGGGACATGACAGGACCTGGCAAAAATGGAAATACCTTCCCTGACATTTTTGCTCATGTTTTCTAAATTCACTTTTAGATAAGGGCAGTGAGTCCGCTAGAGTGGGAAGTGCTGACAGACCAAGTGTAGTCTCCTACAAAATTCTTCCTGGCACTCTAATTATCCTTTCCTTCTCTACTTCAGTATCACATGTAGCCATGTGTAGAATCATAAAATAATTATGCAGTGTACAAGCTTTCTGGGAGCATGTACCACTGTTTTCCTAATTCTTTATCTCTCCCATTGATCGTGGCGTGTGTGCATTGATCCAAGTCGGCCATCTGGTTAGGCAAGATAAGCGTGCTAGTGTCTTTGCATTGCACTGTCACTAGGGGAGGGGGCACATTTTGGCTGTAGGGAATTACGGGGGCAGGATTAGCCCTCTTCCTATGAGGAAACTGAATTTTAAATGCAATGCTGCAGCTGCGTGGACCATGTTGCTAACTTCTGTTTTTGCCATGAACTGGGTAGATTTTTCTTCTTGCTCATATTGTCTCCAAAGGTATAGCAATGCCTTGGACTAAACAGGGAGGAGGGTGGAACAGGAGAGAAGATTCCTTTTTCGCACACATTAGACTTGTAAGTGACCGATGCATTACACGATTTCTTAAATGGCAAAAGTGCTTTTGAAATGGTGACAAAGGTTGCTGGCTAGAAAGCATTTTAAACTGAGACTCTTTGGGCTCCCCCAGAGAAAATGATTTGAGACAGGGTAACAGTAATTGTATTAGTCCCCGCCAAAGAAAAACAAAAAGGCAAATGAAAAAAAAAAAAATGTTGCACAGATCATAGCAGAAGGAATTCCCGCATGAAGCCCAGCCTGGAGCTGTGGGGTAGCCTCTCCGTGTGGTTCTCGCTTTCTTTCACGTATTGAAATTAATGTTTGCCCCAAGTTTATGACCACTGGGACCGAATGAATGTGCGATTTAATTCAAAGCGATTTCTTTCCAGCCCTGTTGGCCACTGTTGTTTTTAAATTTTGATTGCAGCCATTGTTGTCTCATATTCTGCAAATGTGTGGAAGCCTCAAAAGCTTTTCCACTAAAATTGAACAATTCTGTCAAAAAAGATTAGTTCTATTTTGTCTGCTGGGTGCTGACTATTCATGAATGTAAAGAGAGAGGGCTTGGGTGTCATACTAAGTTGCTAAGGTGGCTGGATTCCGGCTATTGACTTGAGGATCCCAAACTGCAGTCTACAAAAGAGCAGCAGAAGGAAAGGGAGAGCGGCCTGCCATGTGTTTCGGCTATACCTTCTTTAGCTGCCCATTTATTCCTTTTGTTGCCAGAACTTTTATTGTCATACAGTTGAAAAAAATGTTAGACACAAGCTTCAGGCAGCACCAAGCAGAAAAAGGGATTAGCATATCACTAGGATCATCTTGCACTGAACCAAATTCTTTTCAGGATGTATAATTAGCGAATAGTCTTTTTTTTTTTTTTTTTTGAGTCTATGGACAGAAGAAAAAAAAAAACGAGCTCAGATCTTTGGTTAGAATATTAGGGGAAATAAAAGACAGTTGCCAATTTCCGAGAGATGTATACGTATTAACTGTTTCTTTACAGTCTTTACATTTCTCTCAAGAAATATCTGACTGAATGGGAGAACTTACTATGAATTCCTGTCATTGTCTCAGATTTTCTGAGAGGGAAATAGTCTGTGATTGAATACATTTAAAAATTTAGGCAGAGGAAATCAAGTTCAGGATTAAATTAGAGTAGAACTTTTCTAAACAGGGGGATGAAAAGGAAATGTGTGCTTTTTATGAGATGACATTTTACTCGGCAGAAGGTACTTTGTAATTATGAGTGTAACAGGGAAACTGAAGGCAGTAAAATGTACATTTTGGGTATATTAGTGAATAATGTTATGGGGTTTGCTTAAAGCTGTCTAGAACTTCCCATATAATTGGTGGGTATTAAATATGTTTATCTGGTAGTAAAAAAAAATTAGCAGCTTTGGAGAGCTGCCCTTTTATGTTCTTTTCTCCTCTTAAATTCTGCATTCAAGCAGTTTTACATTCAGCATGCAAGTAAAAGCAGATTATTCTAATTAACTTATATTTGACTAAAAAATACCTATTTATATTTCCAGATATGTAGAGAAACATAGGAGAGTAGAAGGGGAAAAGAGCCTTTTCCCCAAAAGTTTATTTTTAAGAATTAACAGAATAGTCATTAAAAGAAAATATGCTTATCAGCATGTATTTTATTTTAAATTTCTCAAGGAGACAAGGAGGCTAATATTTTTGTTTACCAGATGAGGGGTTGTTTTTGGGTTTGTGTTCTTTGGGATTCTTGGTTTTGAATAGTCAATACTTATCAGCATTTTGTTGGCCTCCTGTGGTTAGCATCCCTGCCCCACTGCCCTTCCCCCAAACAAAACACCCAGGAAATACAGCCCCCATCTTGATCCTGGCCACTTCATTTCATATTTTCTAAGGATGCACTTAAATATCTTTGTGGTTTTAGAAATTACCTCATTTTAGCTATTAGCAAAAGGAAATGGAGAGTGAGCTCCTCAGAAAGCATTTTGAGTTTCACAAGCCTTCAGAAACTGGGGGACTTGTTCATCTACTTTTTCCTTGGGGTAAAGAATATAGCTCTAAATGGTCTTTGATATTTGTAATTCTTCTGGCTTGTAATTTTTGGTTACATATTTCTCTGTTGGCTAAAAATAAATCATGACCCTAGATTAGTACAGAGGATGCAATTATTTTGTCATTTAGTGAAATCACTTTAGTTTCCACTGGTTATCTTTCCATGAAAGAGATAACATGAAGAGTAAAAATGACACTACTATAAAAATGAAATTAAGGAGATGTTTTGCTTTATTTCCTTCCGTTATTATAATAATATCTTTGTTAAAAAACACTTTTTGCTATTTTAGTATTTGTAACTTTTGAGAATTTGAAACATCTAGATTTTTCTCTGCCATTTACTTGTGGACAGAAATATTAGTGCCTGGAGGGAAAAAATATATATATATATACAGTTGCTCATGATTTTACAGTCTTAAACACTAATATTTTTGCTAACATTAAAAATATTTTATTGATTCTATATATATTTTTTCTTACATTGATGTATACCCCAAAGTTCTTCCACCACCGTATCACTCATGAACTGTCATCATATTTTTGCTAACTTTCTAATCAAATTTGTGATGTATCATTCCCAGATGATTGGCTATTTAATTATGCACAGAAGTTTTACGATTGTCTGCCTGCTCAGGGTAGGTAGTTATAATCCTCTGATGCACATACACTTATACAGGTCATCCTTTTAAGGGAACAGCCCCAGAGGCTGGATCTTCACACTTTAGATTATAAGAGAAGATTTATTTCTAGAGTCCAAATCATTGAATTTAGAGAAATAGGATGTCACACATATACCAGATGCCCACTGCTAAGTACTTTGCAAGTCAGGTTGTTTTACCCCATAAAACAAACAGTTTTACAAACAAGTTTTAAAGTTTTAAAATAAACAAATTTTAAGACTGGGGTGGAGGTGTGGAAGGTTTCCTCTAAAACAACATTTAGGTTATTCTGGACCCAGCACGATGTTGGCAAGTGGGCAGGGCAAGGAAGGATGGGATCTGAGAGAAGTCTTCACAGGACTGAAAATTCACAGAGCAACACAGTGGAGAGAAAGGAGATGATGATAAACTTTCTACTTTAGGGTAAAGACCAAAACCAGAGAAATAACCAGAATATTTTTTAACATATCAAGTTGAAGGTTTCAAAAAATGGAATTTGTGATGAATCAGAAAATATTGATTGATAATCTTAACATGATCTTTAATGTTGGTTAGTTCATCATCAGCAGGGTGATACTTTTTATTTACATTGTCGGTTGTATTAGCATGTTTTCAGGTGCACTAGCAAGTAGGACCTTACTGCAATATACCAACCATGTCCCTTCTAAACTTTAACCTTCAGGTACTATAAATATAAAATGTCAAAGTTAGCTCCACATATGCACCATTAACTAAATAATTGTGGATAACTGTAATTTGACACAAATAAGAAACAGACAAGCCTCCAAGATCTGGGTGTGTTATATATGACTCATACCTGACAAGTTCTAGACTGCCTATGAGGGAAGAAGAGACAGCATTTTAAACTTAGGATAATGCCATATTTGCATTTTCAAAACATTTGCTTAATGTATACTACTAGGATTTTTGAACTGCTTTATGGGAGAGAGCTCCTGTATGAATAACTTTAGTATTTCTAAATGGATCGTTTGCTCTGTATGACTAAATTAGCTGACTTTTTTGACATTGTATGCACATTGCTATTAAGAAGAGAACTTTTGCTCTTACAAGTAGAAATTGTTATGATGAAGATAAACACATATACATTTTTTATGATGTGATAAAAGCTGAGTGTCCTAGGTGACCTAACTCTAAAGGCAGGTGTTATAGGAAATGTAAAAAGAAAATATGATAATCCATATGTGTGCAGCGAGTTCTCATATTTTTACGGATTAATTCATAATGTAAAGATCAAAATAACATAAAGACATTTATTGACCCTTACTAAGGTTTAGGTACTATCCTAAGGGCTTTACAACCACCATCTCATCTAGCTGTTAGAATGCTATGATGTTATCATGATGATGGTGGCCTTTTATAGATGAGGAAACTGAGATTCAAGGAGTTCAACTAACATGCCAAGGTCATAAGCTGGTAAATGAAGTTGGATTCAATACTAGATAATCTGATTCCAGTTTGTTTTAGCCATGCTATGCTAGTCTTTCTCACATTTACGATAATTGGCAATAGCAAGTCATATGGAAGTTTTCAGGGTATTTCAATGGGACACATTCAACAGGGAAACAAGTAGTTTTAGGGTTTATGGGGCCAGCAATAGACAGCAATTATTTCTACCAACAATCCTTCAGAGGCATTTTAATGCAGACCTCCAGAGGCATAGGATATGAGAACTGGAGAGGAGTTCATAGTTCACTAAATTTAACTTTTTATTTTACAAATGAGGAAATGAGGCACAGACAGATGACAAGCTTGATGCTATCAATGGCAAAACTGGGATCAGAATTCCCAATTCTATAAGTTCCAAATCAGGCTTCTTCCCAGTGTTTAAAGTCCATGAATCACTTCAGGACCTTTTGGGAGAGAACAGAGTAGGTCGAAATACATATGAAGATGATGCTTGGTCCTGCTGCCAGGCATAGAGAATGGATGACCTGTCTTAAAGTTGTGAACAGAAGTGTTCATAGGATTGAAATGGTAATGCCATTGATATGAACAACAACGGAAAAGAAGACTTCAATTTCAAGACTGTGATTGACTTGTGGAGAAGACATGGACTGAAAAGAAATGTTTGAGTTTTAGCATATATTTGCTTTTAATTGGAAACTGCATCCATCTCCAGGTAGAGATGCGATGGTACTGTTGAGAATTCTGCATATGGAAAAGGAGAGAAAGTCCAGGGCTGGTACATACATAGATATCTGAATCAATGGGCTAAAAGAACTGGACCAGAAATTTCAATTAATCTTTTCTCACACACATACTTACACACACAACACATACATGTCTCTGCATTTTTTCTATTATTTAAATTCTTGAAGCAAAAATTTTAGGAACAGGAACACTATCACCTTTGCTCTAAGTGAGGTTCCCACTTGTTCTCGGAGAAGTTGGAGGCTGGGCATGGTGGCAAGTGTCTTTAATCATTACCTATGGAGCAAGGCCAGGACTTGGAATTGCTTGAGTGTGTGGGTTTGAGACCCACCCGGGGCAACATAGTGAAACCTAGTCCCAAAAAACAGGTGGGTGTGGTGGTGCATGCCTGTAATCCCAGCTACCTGGCAAGCGGATACTGGGGATCACCTGAGTCTGTGGTACCCCAGGCAAAGTGAGCCTGCGGTTTCCTGGGCAAAATAGCAAGACCTACTCTAAAAAAAAAAGAAGAAGAAGAAGCAAGTTGGCCTGAAAAAGTCTTCGTGGTACTTGAACAAGAATAATAGAAAAAATGACATACAGTATGACAAAACAGAGGCAGCACTTTAAAAAGAGGTCATGTGTTTTTTCCATTTTATAAGCTCTCTTCATCGTTTTTCAAGGTCACATTTCTTGGCAAATGAAGGCAGTAGGGTATTTATATAAGCAATATTTTGGACTGGCATTCATAAAACCTTTAACTCTAAAGTTACTGCCAGTAAATTAGATCTTGTTCAAGTAAAAAAGATTAATTGCAATACACATTTCCCATTTTTTCATGCTTTCAATTTTAATTATTACAAAGCTTGATAAAGCAAAAAATTGTCCCACAAGTTGGGACAAATTTTAGGACAAATTGTAGGACAAGTTGTAGGACAATTTTTTGCAAAAGACATACCTGAATTTTAAAAGTTCAACCTGGTCTACACCTATAGGTACCTGTTCCAACCCTTCCCAGTTAGTTTAGTGTTAAAAGTGTTAGCATTTGCCCACACCCACCCGTGTACAGATACCTCACTTATACCCTGACAGTTTTCACTTACAAATTCTCTAGTTTTTCCCATTATCGAAATTAATAGTAACATATATTCACATGGTAATAGTTATGATACAATCATAAAAAGTGAGGGATTTCTAAAATAGTATCTCTGAGAATCTTGACCTTTACAATTTTATAAAAAATCATAACTTTAAAATTTTTAATTTAGTTTTTAATTTTATTCATTTTCTAGAATGTAACATAGTGCTAATTTGAGACTATTTCATAAACTTGAATGGCCATTATAATGTAAAATACAATTTTAAACAATAATCTTTAATGGCTCCTTGAGTAATTGATATTTTTAGTATTTCATCATTTTCTACTATATATATTGTGTTGATTTTAACTAAGTATATATTGTGATGTGTAAGATATTTCTAGTGCTAGTCTACTTAAGATGTTTATAATAGAATTCTGATGCTATCAAAATAAAAAGAAAGAGTTAGCATTTACAGGGGAGGAAAATGGGTTGGTCACCAAGGAAGGGAGTTTTGTTTTCACTATGAGGAGAATGCAGCCTTAATTAGGTAAACAAAGAGGTTTTTCATTACATTGTAAACACATTTCACAAAAAGACCCATTTAAGTTTCTTTTTAAAAGAAACTGGAAAATATTAAGAAAGTTAATTGGAGGCCACTCAAATGACAATTAACAAGCAGGCACAATTATCTTCTGACTAGTGTGTGGCTTAGGGATATTTTTATCTTTTTTTATGTACTACTTTAAAATGTGGGAATGCCAACCCCAGTAGAGGCAGGCTGAGTATTAAATGACACATTTCTCTATTTATATTTAAATAACCATCTGCATGAAATTATGCGCAAATCGTGGAATAATTCCTAGAAGAAATTACTGTTTAGAAAATAAAAAACAAATCTGAGACATGGTGTGCTTTTCATATTAAATTGCCCATTTCCAGAACATCACATACACTTGCACAATGTAAAGACGTTGCATTGCAGTCCAATACAAATTGCTCACAATGTTAATGAAGATGGATGGAAAAGGTTGAAAAACATTAATTTACAAGCAAGGGAGGAAAAGAGAGCAGTGTTGTTCACAATCTCTACCTTATTTATTCTTTTTTTTTTTTTTTGCCTTGATTATATCTCACTGAATGATGATAACTGTAATATCGCTTTTGGAAAGATGTGATGAATCTTCATTTTCAGTTTTAAATATGGTCTGTTTTTCCTCATTTGGAGTGAAATTTTGAATATCAAGTTTGGAGGCTTACTGCTAAGCTCAGAAAAGAAATCATACTCTGAAGGAAGATGAACAGGGTAGAAAAACTACAATATTTAAATAAACTTTAAAATAGAAAAAAAAAACAAAACTCCCTCACCCTAGAATGACTTCCTTTCCAGCTAAAGCTGGACCATATCTTTTGCTTCCTAGTCACTGACTCCCATGTCAAGATAAGTCATTTACCCTTTGCCAGTCAACTCAGCTGAGGGGTAGTGGATATAGTCAAATCTGTGAAGCACAGGACTGGCTCCAAAGACAGGGACACCATTCTGGGATCATAGTATCAAGACGTCCCCAAGCTTTTCACAGCCACAACCCTTTGTTTTAATTCTAAGAAGTTGGAAAAATGGACATGCAGTTGTTTCAGGAAAGGAGGAGTACCCTTTGCCAGGCAATCAGGGACAGTGACCTGGGATGATCTGATGCTCACAGTCACTCCATCTCCCATCAACTCCCGCCCTGCCCCCTCAATTCCCCATTCATCCTCATTCTTCAGTCATCTGGGACTTCTTTATATCTCTAGCCAACAATTGGACAATCCTTTGTGCTGAAGTTAGTATCTACATTTTGCAACATATCCCAAGAGAGTGAGATAAAGACACAGTATCTTTATTAACAAATATGTTGAAAGGATGCCATTTCTTAGACCCCAGGATAATTATTTCTTCTTGAGTTTTTCTTATTCAACAGTTCATATTGTCTAATTTGTTTATGCATTTATTCAATGGTTATTTATTAATGTCAGTTCTATGTTAGTCACACTGAACAGGAGAAATATAATCCCTGTCACTGCAAAGCCAACAAGGAACCTTGGATTCTAAAAGTAAACATACAAAGACCATATATCCAGTATGAAGGAGGGCTCCTTGGAGGAACAGCTATCTCAGTGGAGCAGAATTGATCACATACTTAGTGCAAGATACTATATGGACCGTGATAACTATGAGTTAGTCCCACCAGATGGTTGGGAGAGTGCAAATAATAATACGTAGAAAGAATTAATGCCACTAAGTAGGAACTGAAAACTTTTAGGAGAGTTCATTTCCAACTTGGAGAATAAAGGAAACTGTGCAAACAAAATATTAAGATTTCGTCTTTTAAGATTGAGTCTTAAGGAATGATTTAAAATTGAGTCTTAAGGAATGATTGGACATGAGTTCAGAAGTAGAATCAAAATTTAGGCAGTCCAGGTAAAGAGCAAAGCTGCAGAACTGAGATACCCTGAGATTTGACTGTGGAACAGAAGTCATGCTTGGTGAATGACGAAAGGGACAAAAGGACATGGGCTGAAGGAACTTGGACAATGGGCAATGTCCTTGGAGGTCTGACCAAAGGAGACAATGCCAGGCATTGTCCTGTATAGGACAATGTGTCCTCTGCTACGACCCTCCCTGGAATCCCTGGAAGGACAATGAAGCCTGTGTTCTGCGGGGATGCCCTGAGGCCCAGGTACCACTGGCCCTGCAGTCAAGGAACAGTGAGGGGCCATATCACCTGGTCACATGCAAATCCTCTGCCCAGGAATCAAGTTCCTCATTAAGCACTAAGGCATACAACAAGACTGCATTGTAGAAGAGCTTGCTGGATACACTGGGAAACCATCCATTCCAGTCTCTGTGAAGAGATGAAGACACTGTGTATATCCCACCTGCACAAAGCTAAAGTTCAGTAAAAGGATAGCTGTGACTGCTAAGAAATTACTTAAAACTCAATATAGAAATGGTGTAAAGAAGACTTTTATAAACTGCAAAGGGAGTGTTAAAAAGGTATCTATGAGTAAAATTGTGGGAATAGATATGGGAGGAGTCAAGAAAAGGGGCTAGAAACTGTTTAGGCTGAAAAGTTGAAGGGAAGTTTTGTTTTTGTTTTGTTTTTTTAGCATATTTGAGTAATATCATGGACTTAGGGCAGAATATAGTGTGCTCTCAAATATACACATGCATGCATACACAGGATTCTCTACAGAGTGACTGTTGCAGAGTTGTGAAAATATTGAGCAGAAAGTCAGGAGCCCTTTAAGTTTCTTATATGCTACATGTTAAGACATTTAGATCTTAGACAATGAGAGCCATTGGAAATTCTTCAGTAGTCAGTAATATGATAGAGGTGGGCAAGATTACGGAGACCAAATATTATGGTCCTCCATCACCTAGTCTAGCTAGGGACCAAGTCTTATCAATTTGATAAAAAGCACATAGTATCCCTTCATAAATAGTTGATAAACTAAGTGGAACTAAATTGCTCTAGTGTAGTGGTAATTCAAGATGCAGAGGAGGAGAAAGATGAAAAAGCAATTTAGCGATAGAAGGAACAGAACTTTGGAGTGAGAGGAGGAGTAGGAAGTCTGAAGTTAGTTTCATCTATTCAACTTTATATGGATGGTAGTGCCACCATAAGATAGTGAGTGGAAGATCTGTGTGGAGAAGAGTCTAATCTTAAGTGAAGTGAGCATATTAGTGAAGTAGGGAAGTAGAATAGGATGGGGAGCTCAGAAGTTCTGAATTAGGAATAGACTTGGAAGTTACTAGTTTATTATGTTGGTTAAAACCATGCATTTGTTAAAATTGTCCTGGGAGAATGAGTTTTAGATACCACAACAATGCTATCTGGGTAAGATCACCAGCCTTAGAAAGTTAAATATTTTCCCCAAATTGAAAAATATGAAATATGGAAATATGTAACCTTTGCACATCATAGGTTTATAGACATCTCTAAATTAATGACTGGAATTCTGCTTACTCTTAGCCCCCTAATATCTAGCCATATCAATGTGCTTATGGTTTCCAAATATAGTATATATTCAGGTTTTCTGTGTTTGGTCATTCTTTTTGTTACCCCTCTTCTCATGATTATAGAATATATTCCCAAGAAAGGGGGGACAAACAGCTTAGTGAAAAGGTGTCATTTTCCCCACCCCACTTACATACAGCCACTTTGGATTATAACCTCCAGCCCACCATGAGCCAGACTTTCTGAATGGGGAGCAACCAGGAAGAAGTGAAGTAGATATATAAAGTGAAGTAGATATATAAATTGAGGTGCAATCTCTCCTTTTGGAAGGAGAGAGACACATAGAGGCAGGACATGTGAAGGGGAGAGATTTGAAGAGTCTCAAAGGGAGGCTGCTCTGGATAAGTAAATAGATTGTGGATAGCTAAATACATCTAGCCATACCCTGGACTTCTGGAACATACAATATATAATGTCTGACACAGAGCAGTCACTTGCTAAATGTTGTTGAAGGGATAAAGTAATACCTAAACTCCTTCACCTCCTTCTTCTCTTTCTGTCTCTTAATTTGTATGCTCTTTAATTTCATAAAGATTGAAAAAGGACTTAAAAAATTCCCTACCAGCTATGTCAACTTCTCCATTTACAGCCTTTCTCCTTACTCCCTTTGTTTACAAGTCCAACCTTAGCTGCCAGAATACCAAATTCTTAATGCAACTCCTTTCTATTCAGTCATCCTGGACAGCACGCATGAGAGAATCTGAATATCATGTGTGTGATATTTCAGAGGGAAGTGGTAGGTTCAGGGAAAGGATTGGTGTTTATTGTTGGACAAGTAGGAGATTTGAGCTCACATTAAAAAGATCACTAGGTAAAAAAGCCCCCAAGTAGAGTCTGGATCCCTTGGGGAATCTCTTTAATCCTGGAATCATATGAAGATCCTGAGGCAAAGAACACTCTCCTTTGTTATTGTTTGCAAGTTGTGTGTGGGGTATGGGGTCATGGGGAGTGAGAGAGAAAGGTGGGAGTAAGAAGAAGCAGTAAAGCTGGTGGCTATTTTATTTATTTATTTTTTTGTAATATAAGTAACAAATACAGAAATGCTAGCTGAAAAGACAATAGGGTAGAACATATCCACTGATTTAAACACCCTAGATAGTCTTTCAAATGAAATTAGATATTTAGAGAGAAGAAATAATAACTGGTGAATATCAAGCTATGATGGTCCTTTTGGGACCATTTCTAGCAGTGAGGATGCCCATGATTGTGTATTATCTGCTCTCCAGGCTCAGCAACTAGAAAATATCACCCTTGGCCAAAGGACATGCCCCACAGGAGGCTGAAAAGGGTCCTTTGGAGAGAAATGGGTGAGTATGGGCACTTACCGCTGTTTAGTTTTTATCAAAGCTCATTCTTTCAAAAAAGAACCGGCAGCTTATCTTAATAATCAGGTAGGTTCTCAGTGGCCAATCAGAGAAGAGCCAGTTAGTGAGACAAATCTCACTGGCACATAACAACACTGTGGGGGGAGGAGTGCATTTTAGACAGAAGTAGGCCTATAGACATAAGGCAACTCTGGCATGGACACGTTTCACAGCATCTGAAGACAAAATGGCTTGAAGCTTAGTCATTGTTTAAAGGCCATTCCTCAAATTCTTTGTTTACTGTCAGCACAGAGAGTTGTGGACTCTGTGACTTTAGCAGTTAATGGGACTAAACACTTATGCCAACAGATTAAGCCTTGCTGAAACATTAAGAAAATTGGCCCAAACAGAGTTTGGATATATTGTTGTTTAGTGGCTGTTTCTTTTGGTGGGGGAGGGGTGGTTGCATCCAGACAATAACTTTTTGATACCTGCGAACAGCAGCAATTGGTGAGAGCCACCTCATAGAATTTTTGGAAAGAGAGGAGACTGTTAAAAGGTTATTTTAGTCTTTGGGTTGCCTACACAAAACATAAATGAGATATTTTGGAAATAAAACCGACTAATACTTTGAGGACCACCAAAAGTCTTAGGACATTTTTTTGTTCAAGTTATAATGAATTTCAGGGCGAAATAGAAAAAAAAGAAAATTGCTATTTCTTTCATTGCAAAAGGCTCCTGCAGGTTACTGGATGACATGGAAGGTGGGAAAACTTTTCTTTGTTACTTTTGTACCTTTTAATATTTGTCAAGTCTGTTTCTTGTAGTTGCACAATAGGTGTATAAAACTTCAAAAACAGTTTTTCAAGTCTTTCAAACACCTACCACAACCTTCTTCATGTAAATGTCTCTCTTTACTTGATACATTATATTAAGTAAGGGTCCTTTTTTAAATGATTTTTATAAATCTTCCAAGAATTAACAGAGAATAACTAAATGTTCCATTTAAACTGTAAGTCATAAATTTGCAATTTGGAAAGGAATTTACATACAAGATTAGAATTGTTCTAGTCTCATTGTAAACAGAATTAGATATATATATGTTAGAATATTTCTGATGAAGATTTCTAGAAGGTCAAAGTTAAATGGAATACTGATTTTGTGTTTGGAAATTAAAAATTCAAAGACTGTAGCAGTTACTATTTAAAATTAGTACATTAAAATTGATTACATTAAATTAGTTTACATTGCTTTAAATCAATACATTCAATTAGTTACATTAAAAAATACATTATTTTTTGTTTGCTAAGACGTAGACCAAATGAGGAACAGCTTATGTAATTCATCTCTCTAGCCTACCTTATAATTTCTTCCATGACCACATTATTTATCCCATTTTTAATATCATGAATCACACATTTCCTTTTACTGGTAATTTATTTTTGATGGTTCTTGAAAGAGAAATGAAGTAAGAAAGGGAGGGTGTGAGAAAGGAGGATGAATGGAAGGAGGGAGCTGGAAGGTAGGAAGGAGGGGAAGAGAAAGCAAAGCAAAAGAGGAGAAAAGAAATCTTACTGTTTTTTCTCAATGTTAATATTCACAGAGGGACTAAGATTTCTGTGATTCCAATGTGTTTGGAAACTTCAAACTTGACTTTGATTAACCATGCCAATAACCAGGGTGCTTTCTTTTTAGTTTTACTCCTAATGTCACTTAGCAGAGCTGTAAAGACATGCTCATAATATTTGCTTTTCATCTGAATCAAGAAGGCAATGCTAAGCAAAAAAAGTATTTAGCAGTGCACATAGGATTGGAGCGATGATAATCAGGGACCCTGGTAATTGAAGCTTTTGGGGAGGGGGAGAGAACCTTTCTTGTGGATCCTTCAGTCTGTTTAATAGGATAAAATTAGCTTGAGTGGTTTGGTGTTTGAAGAGGATATGATGTAATTGGAAGTGCCTCCTGGGTTTGCTGCTGGACAAAGCAATCAGGTGGAGACACAGGAGGGCTGGGAAACTCTGAAGTACGAATCTTGCCTTCCGCCATCCTAATTAGACGAAATTAGCTATGCCAGTTTTCTGCTTGCTTTTGAATTTCCCTGCTAATGCTTCTTTCAGGGCTGAAAGAAAAGAAATATGAAATGCCCAGTAAGTTCCTATCCGATAGAGGAATAACAGGGTCTGAAACTGGAGGGTCAGGTTTTATTGTTAAGACCTTAAAAAGTGAGCCACTCACTGGGATTACAAATAGGTGTTGGGCACAGGCCCTCAGGACTATGGACACTGCAGCTTGCTATGCACGATGAGGAATTTCATCAACCATCTGTAAGAAATTGATTACTTCAAGAATTTTCCACATGTCACTTAGAGGCCAAACCTGAGAGGGCTCACACTATTTAGCTTGACGTGAACTAGGTAGGCCTTCTCACAGCAGATACATTTCTTCTTAGATTGAATTTCAAAGTCCAAGAAGGCCAGCAGTGGCATATTTGTGTGTTTGGGGGCTACTGCCATTTAAAAGTCTTCTCTTCTGACCCCAATTAGTTAACTCTGTGCCAAGAGATTTGCTACACATTCAAACTGGTCTGCGCTAATCTATTTGAAGCAACATTTGGGCAGAAATACATAATACATCAATCTTAAAGTTACAGATTTTAGCTTTTTAGTGCTCAATAAGTAACACAAAATATACTGCAGTACATGCCCCAGAAAATAAAAGCAAATAGGAAGTTGTTTCACTAGTCGTTGTGTGCAGACATTCCACAAAAACACAGATTTCTCCAAGCTTTGTCATTGGTCCTCACAGAGACTTTCAGTTACCCATAGGAGTTCCTGAATAAAATACCAATGACTTTTTCTTTTTTGTGTAAACTCCTAACATGTGAAGCCAAATGTTCTGAATCAGTACTAGAAATACACACACACACACACACACACACACGCACAATCACAAAGTGCGTTATCCTGCCTACTAAATTTGATATATCAAATGTTTATCAGGCCCAGAAATGCAAAAGGCTTGGTCCTAGCTCCCTCAGGGGGCTCTACTGATGCTTTTCTGTAGAAAATGGTGAATAGAAAAATGTTTCAAAATTTCTGAGAAAGACTAGAGAAAGTTGAGTACACTTGGGTTTCAAAAAACATTATGCAGTTTAGGAGTCTCTGTTTAAAAAAAGAATATGTAGCTGTAAAAATATGTTCCCTTTCCCCTCATTGGGAATGAACCTGTGCAAGTTTGGGGTTCTAGGACCCCAGTGCCATTAGCCTTGGGACTGATCTGCTTCTGGCTTTAACAGCTGTGTCCAGTTGGGTCTTCTGTCCTCTTCCCATACTCAAGAGTGCATCCCATTTCTTCATATGCTTCCTTTACAGGTTTTAACTTGATCACTTATCAAAACACTCTGTTAGTGCTTCAGAGACACAAACTTCACAATTTCAAAACAGTAACATTATGCAACTTGGTTTACTAACTCAGAGAGTGACCAGGAACAAGTCAACACAATAGACATGACTTTGTTTGTATCTGCAACATCAGCAGATTCTATGAAAGTGGGTGGTGCTCAACTGGGCAAGGAGGATACCTGCACTGTGCTGTGGATTCACCGTGATGCAATGCTGCATCCTATGCTGCACACAGGACCTGTTTGTTTGCTGGAGCTATGTAGGCCATTTCCAGGGTCCCTCCATCCAGGACTGACTCTTCGCAATAGGGAATGGAATCGTTGAAAGCTTTCAGTTGTGAAATTGCGTATTTATAAAATTCACAGAAGCCATGTGTTAAGCTAAGATCACATATTATTCTGGATGACTCAGTCATTTTTCAGGTTTCAGTAAAATAAATGAAATATTTGTTTCCTACAGTTATACATGGTAAGTTAGGCAGTGTTGTAACTTCCTTATCAAACCAACTTGACTGAATACTTAGTGATTTATGACTTGGTTGACTCCCTCCAGTACCCCAGTAAGATATTGCTGTTCTTGTTTGCACTGGACTCAAGGCAACTTTAGAGGTGGCAGCTTGGAAAGGCAGCAACCTGCAGTGCTCCATATACAGCTTTATGAAAAGCATTAATTGATTCACTTTGAGTTCCAGTTCTAATTACTGAGGTTTATGTACATCTTTTATGACACATCTTCTTTAAATGATGTTTGGTCTGCACTTTTAGAAGTCCTGAGATAATGTTGTCTGTTGGTTCAAGGCTACCAGAGGATTTTTCTGATGCCTGATACAAACAACTATGGACTTGTTATCCTATTCATGTGCTGTTGTTGAAGCATTGATCTTAATGATGAGGTTCAGTAAGTGAGTTCTTGGATTCTCTCTGAGAAAGTTTGCAGCAGTTTCCCATTCAGCAGTAAATGACAAGTTTATTAAGCCATGGCAAATTTTTTTAAGGGAAAAGCATTTGTATAGATACAAACACACAAAGGCTGAATTTTAAATGGGGCAGGTGATGAAAGAAAAAGAGATGCCTACATAGATGTAGGTGGGCAGTCTTGGGATAAGAACTGCAATTTGCCAGATCAAGGGGTATCCTTATATAATGTTCTTTGGGAGTAGGGGCAGGGATTAATTCCTTTGTGGAATTTTACCTATCGTGGATTCTGTCACTTTTATGGCCTTGTTGGGTCAATCTGTAAGGACTGTTGTTCCTTTGTAATGACCAACAAGTACTATATCCTTGTCTCTGGTTTTCATTTTTGCCTGCAGATCTTCCACAGGCAGATTTAATACTAATTAGTCATTTCTAGTGCCCAGGAGTTTCTGGTCTGGTAAAGCGTCCATCCTAAATTTTTCACTCTAAACTTCCATCATTAAAGCCCATAAACTAACAATGATAGTTGTATATTTCTCTACAAGGAAACCACCCAAGCATTCATTTATTCAACAGAATTCCTACATGTGACAGGAACAGATTTGGATACTGAAAATAGAGAAATAGACATAACAGAATTCATCCTGCCTTTGTGGACTTCCAGACTAGAAATTTAAGGTAAGAAAGAGATGAGATGGTTTATATAATAGTATTACACAGTCAGGTGAAATCATAATGAGATCCCACTCTACCGCTGTTAAGGTGGCTATAATTATGAAAAGGAAAATATCAAGTATTCCTTTGGTATTTCTTACTTGCTCAGGCCCCTTCAATTATGTTGTACCAAATTTTATGTTTAGAATTTTTAGTTCTTTATAAAGAAGGGTCCTTAAATTTCAGGCAAAACCTAGTCATGCCCCTGGGGATAAATAATATTAAAAAATGAAACCTGAACTATTTAAATTAGAAGAAACTGGGTGTTATTTATATACTGTTGCTTTAGGAAATTTAATTTCTGTGTTTATTCATTTAATCACTCATTATGTTATTTATTTAACTCCTGAATGGGGTGGGGGTGTTCTGAGACTGAATTTCCAATGTATGGGGGAGTACCCTGCACATAAAACAAGCAATTCTCAGAACACCAGCTGGGTATCCTAAAGTGCAAGTAAATTCTGTCTCTCTCTACCAGCAGAATGCACTAAGTTCTATAGGTTGAGGTTTCATAACTCCAGAATAGCCCCCACCTCCATCCCCCACAATGGCCACTTTAGGTCAGTTCCCAGGCATCTGACTGACCAATCATAGCTTGGAGTTTCTGATGACTCCTCCTTAAGCTCCAGACACCATTTGCAAATCTTATTACCTGTACTTCTGGTCAACTGACTATAAATCAGAGGTTCCCATGACCCCTCCATGGGTTCAATTTGTTTGCTAGAGCAACTCACAGAACTCTGAAAAGTGTGCTTATTAGATCACTGGCTTATTATAAAAGGAAATGAGATGGAAGAAATACACAGGGCAAGGCATGTGAAAAGGACACGTAGCTTCCAAAAACATCCAGACAAGCTATTCTTCCTAAATTTCCACATGTTCACCAGCTAGGAAACTTTCCAAATTCCATTTTTTAAAAATTTTATGGAGGCTGTATTACTAACATTTTTAAAACTTAAGAATACTTTGAAATTACAATTGTTGTGTTAAATAAAACTGATAGGTTGAAAAAAACAAATGATTACAGATATAAAATAGCTTAGTTGATTTGAGTTTTTAATGTGGGACTTAAACCCACAACCTTGAGATTAAGAATGTCATGTACTACCTACTGTACTAGTCAAGCAGTTTATTGTTACATTTAACTTAAAAGAAGGTAACTGATCAACTTCAAAAGCAGGACTGAAAGATTATCTAGGCATATAGTTGGCTCCACAGGCTACAGCCTCATGCACAGGTGCTTGCTGGAAAGTCACATCATTAACATAACAAAAGATAGTCTTACACTTGTCACTTAAGACTTTGCAAGGTTTTTAGCTCTGTGCTAGAAGCTGAAATGATACCACATATATAAAAGCATATCTAAATATTGAGTCTGTCTCATCAATCCACTGGATTCTAAGTTTTTACAGTTGCAAGACAGATGGAGTCGTTATAGTTTACAGTTACAGAGGACTTAACAAGTTCGTAAGCTGAGCTTCACAATTCACATTCAATAAATTTGGAGAAATTAGATAACTTTCTCAGACCAAGGAAATCATTGTAACACCCAGGCTAGAAAGTTGGTGTTTTTGAAAAAGAAAAAATAGGACTGATCTTGTGCAACCCAAGCTGCATTTCCTCCATGTCTCCTGTTTTCCTTTTGTTATATAAGCGTAGAATCTAATGTTTCCCAATTGAGGGGTATTGGATAAGCAGCATTTCATGGTAATGCTCATTGCATTATGTTATGACAGGTCCAAGACCATCTCCCTGAGATGGCCTTTGGATTGGAACTCCCACTGATTTAGCAACTACATTGTCCTTACTTGGATAAAATGATTATTTCAGCTGGCTCAGTTCTGATGGTGGTGATGATTTGTCAAAGACTCCCAAGGCCCTCCCTTACTCAGTGCCAGTCTTGGGCATATAATGGAGTTGCTGGCTCCTGTTTTAGCTGAATACTCAACTCTTAACTCTTAGTTTCCTCAATACTAATGTGAAGGATGTCAAGAGAATGATGTGGGATGATATGTGATAATCTCTGAATACTGGGTTTGGTACACAATGATGAAAGTTTTTGCTATGAGTGCAATTGATGAGAATTTTTGCCATGAGTGCTAAAGTTCTGAGAAGTTCTTATGAATTTCAGCAAAGGATGATATATCTATTAAGGTCCATGTTCTAAACCTAAGAAATTAAATTTGGGGACACATTTCTCTATGATTTAAGAGATGTATAAAAGCTGAGATACATGCCAACTAATTAAAACTTACAAATAAGTATTTCTCTATCACTCTACCATCCCTGTTATTCAAAATACACTCAAAATCATGCCATACCCTGCTTCAGAGTCCCCCAAAAAGCAGAGCACTTGAAAAACAACATTCTTGGCCCTTCTTGTATAAATTACTATTTGCCCTAGGCAGTTTTCAAGGTTGTCAATAGATCCTAAAAATGAAATTTTGACAGAAGTATATAGACAAGAGGCGGGATAATCAAGAAGGCTTGAAAATGATTAAGGTTTATAGTCAAGAACCTGGAGTCCTTTGTAGTTCTTTCTTCAACAATGCTGAACTGATTTATTTCCTTTTAGGTTGATTGACATAACCTTTCTCAGTTCACTAATTTGAACTTTTACTTAATGAGAGCCAATTATTCCCTGTCACATATTAATTTTTCTCCTTAACAGATGGAAGCAGATATAATTATATTAGATATATTATATATTATGGGAGGATGAATTTTATGGGATCATAGGAAATTTTTTGCTTTATTTCTTGTTGAGAGGAGGAAAGTTGTACTGTCCTAGCTCTTCCCTCCTATGTTCATATCCTCTTGATGCTATAAGTCACCGTTTGCCTCTGAACTTGAGTACAACCAGCGCAAGGCTGAATGGCTAAGTAGCTTCATTTAATGCAATTTGAGAGACAATTTTTTAAAAATTACTGTTTAGATTGGTTTTTCCTCTTGCTTTTTGACTTTTTAATTAAAAAATTGTCAAACTTACACAAAAGTTGGGAAAATAATGATATCTATATACTAATCACTGGATTTATCTTACCACATCTGCCATGGTATTACTTGAAATAGTTACTCTGTTGAGGTGAGACCAAAGCTATGAAACTGTGTTGGGTTTATCACACACCTCCTTCAATTAGCATCTCCTTTCCCTATTGTTAACTGGTCCTCCCCTTTTTTGCCTCATACATTCTGGGGGTGATTGTGCCAAAAATGCCAACAATGTTTTAACACAAAACAATGATTTTGTGACTATTACAGCATACGCTAACATTTATAACTTCTAAAGTTACCTTGGTTTGAGGTGGGATTGCTTTGCAGTTACATTGTGATTTCCTTGAGTACTCAAGTTTTAACAATTAAAAGTTACCAGCCATGGAATGTGTGGCTGCTCAAAGGAGACATGGGTGTGCCCAATAAATGAAACCAAGATGATCAAATAATTTGTTTTTTAAAAAATTAAATAAACAAATAATAATTAGTTTTCCAAAATAGGTATTTGCTTTTCATCTGGTCAGGGCGATGAAATAATGGCACCACTGTCACTTTGAGCAATGTCTCACATCATAATGTAGTTGTGGTTACAAAAATAGTATGGCCAGGCCGGGCACGGTGGCTCGTGCTTGTAAGCTTCAGCCTATAAAGCGGCCGGGGCTAGGCATCGTGGTTCGAGTCCCGCCTGGGGCCCATAGCGAGACCTAGTTCTAAAAAAAATAGCTAGCTAGGTGTGGTGGTGCGCGCCTGTAATCCCAGCTACCTGGGAAGCTGAGGCTGGGGATTGCTTGAGTCTGTGGTATCCCGGGCAACGAGAGCCTGTGGTTCCACAGGCAAAAATAGCAAGACCTAGTCTCAAAAAAACAAACAAGCAAACAAAAAACAAACAAACAAACAAAAATAGTATGGCCATGGACAGCAACAGTTTCTGGTTTTACCCTACTTATTTGTGGGTGTACATTGTTGGCATGTTTAGAAATCTAGCTAATTGCAAGTCAAAAGTGGCCAAACTAAAATGAAGCAAAAAGAAAACCACAGTGTCCAAATAAAGCATCTAAAAAAATGCAATTCTGAAACTGCGAAGTTTGATCCAAGTAGCTTGACTTATTTATAACAAGTTCCCATCATTTTTTTTAAATGCAGTGACTGTGATCTCATTGGGAGAAATAGAGCACCATGAGCAAACAAGGGAACCTCTGGCATTAGAATTTTTCAGACCCTAACTTTGCTATGTACTGCTGATGGGTCTAGGTCATTACATAATTTTTTATACCTGTTTTCTCAGCAGTGAACTGGAATTGCAATTAGAATTAAATGAGATACTTAGCGTAACATGTGGTCAGTAGGAAATTATGGAGCAAAACATAACAATACTCACATTTAAAGATAATAATTCTTAGAAGAAAATTATAATTAGATTAATTTAGATTGTCTTTATAGCCATGATCTTCCAGCTCTATGGAAGCATCACATTCTGGAAGGCTAGATATAGGGAGGAATAAAGGTCAAAGAATGCTGCTGTCTCTATAGTATGCTAGAAGTTGCTGTATGATACATAATTCTGAAATCTAAAAAGCTCTGAAAAATCATTTTTGTTTAAATTTTCAACAAAAACTCATTTGAAGACAAAGTCTGATATGAATTACTGTGAAGCCACATTCATTATTGATCACCCCTCCTCTACCCATCCCCTTTATCCCTCTCCCCAGTGATGAATAATGTGTTCTTTTCTATAAACGATAGGTACTACTATAACTTCTATGGAGATATTCCACAACAAGCAGTATGTGCATGATATCACTTCAAAATCTGAAAATATCTGATTGTAAACCCTACCTAGCCCTGGAGGCTTGGGAAAAGAAGTGCTGGAACTCTGCTTTGCTTATATTCCATGTACAGAACTTAGTATGGTTTTGCTGTTACTTCCAAGAACTATGTAATGGGCCATGAACAAGAGCTACATTGGGAAACGTAACCTTCATTCTGGACGGTGTATGCCATGAAAGCATCCTGTTACTATGGAGTGGAGAAATTAAACATGAGAACCCAGCCTCTAGTCTCTGGTTCAATCTCACCTCCCCTGACCCCATATTTTATCCTCAAGTCCCCATAAGTCCCCTGGATGAGACTGAAATTGTCCCACTGACTCTTTATAAGTAATTGACTTTCTAATTGACTCACTTCTGGTTTCAAGAGACTCAGAGTTGGCTGACTGTTCTTATTGTATGGAATGATAAAATAGCTTATTAGGCAAAGCTACAGAAGCTCCTAGTTCTTCATTTAGTAGGATCACTTCAACTTCATTGATGTTTCCTAGACTTCTAATAAATTCAAGTCTAGCTTTTGGTTCCAACTGGCTAAGACCTAGAAGTTGGGACTCTCATATCAACTAACATTCAGTGTCTTCCCAGCAGCAGAAGTAGTACATCCCCATAAGAACGATCAAGAAACAACTTCTAAAAAGTAGTATCTGGATTTGAACAATATCTGTCTGAATTCATTGAACTCCTTCAAAGCAAATCTTGTCTTCAAAAAAAATTCAAAATTCAATAATTTTAGCTCCAGCACAAAGAGAGCATTGTTTTGTAGAACTAGAGAGAATTAAAGATGGGTGCTTTTCTCTGCTTATTGTAACTGGATAAAAAAGAGGGAGTTTAGGTGTGTACTCAAAGAAGAAGAGTGAAAAATAAATTTCATTTTTTAATTCAGAGGTTAAAGAGCATAATTTAAGAAAAATAACAAGGATAGTACTTTGTAATAACCTGAACATCATCATTGACAAATTCTAACTTTTCCTTAACTGTAATCGACATGCAAGATGAGCAAGAAAAAGATAGTTACAGACAATAACAAGATTCAGCCTCTGGTTTGGGTACAGTTAAGCTGTAAATAGAGCAATGTTTTATAGTTGTATGAGAATTGCTTAGTGGGCCTCTGAAATCCTACTTATTTTATGCATTCCTTGTTGATTCTTATAACAATGTGCTTTTGAGTGTCCAGCAGAGATGCCAAACTTTAAGTATTCTATGGGCTCTTTTTTAACTTTGAAATGGTGGTTTGTACAACTGTTCCAACTAAGTTAAAATAGATAAGTACACTGGGGGAGCATCAGTATTATTCAGCTTCAACCCTAAATGTAACATAAATGGAAAAATAGACTGTTTTGTGCATTTCATACATTTTAATGGCCAGTTACTATTGATTGCTGTGCTTTTTTGCAAGTAAGGAAAAATTCACCCATTGCATTGTATATTTCCTCACGGTGGAAAGTTATTTTGATCACACCTTACAAATGATCCATACTGATATTAAGTTTATGGTGTTGAGAGGAGGGGAAAAGAGTGAACTTAATTTGAATTTAGAAAGTCTCTAGATGATAATTGAATCACA
Organism: Uropsilus gracilis; assembly: GCA_004024945.1. Taxonomy (NCBI): domain Eukaryota; kingdom Metazoa; phylum Chordata; class Mammalia; order Eulipotyphla; family Talpidae; genus Uropsilus; species Uropsilus gracilis. The sequence goes on from PVHY01007259.1 coordinate 30,112, forward strand.
AGTCTGGATTATAATTCTAGGAGCAACACTTGACTTGGTCAAAATCACTGTTATGAAGAGATGCAATTTTTACACAGTACTTCACATTGATTAAGTAATGTGTGAAAATGGAAAAAAATGTATTTGAATCTTAATCACAGTCATTTGCATGAAATAAAAGTCTGTGTCAGGGGAATGCACATTATAATAACTCCTGGGTGTTTTGGTTGCATCAGTGAGCAAAGAAGTTGTATGCATTTTTTTTTCACACTGATATACAAGAATTCCTTTTATATTTATTGTATCTTTGATTGTATGAAAATTCTGCAATATAGGATTTTGGCTGGTGAGAGACGACAACTGATTAACTACCTTAACAATGGCTGTAATTAAAACAGATGTCTGATAATGCAGGTGCCCAAATTAAACTGGAAACATTCAAAGAGTGAACAGAAAAATAGAAATTTGATATAAACCTCATTCTCAGCAGAATCTCCATTAGATGGAAAGGTAATAAATGGGGAATGAACTTCAGAAAATACTGCCAGTCTCTTTTAGAAATATTTTCTACTGTTGCTGAACGTTGAAATACTTGAAATGCAGAAAATTCAGGTTCTTGCACCTACATCAAATCTGTGACTGCAGGCTGGACATGATGGCACTGCCTGTAAGCGGCAGCCTAGGAAGATGCAGCCGGGGCCAGGGATTGTAGTTCAAGTCCGCCAGGGGCATGTAGCAAAACCTAGTACCAAAAAAATATAGCTGGGCATGGTGGCGTGTGCCTATAATCCTAGCTACCTGGGAAGCTGAGGCTGGGGACTGCTTGAATCTGTGGTACCCTGGGCAACATGAACCTGCAGTTCCACAGGCAAAAATAGCAAGACCTAATCTCGAAAAAAAAAAAAAAATCTGTGACTGCATTGCAAATCTAGATTCTATTTTTTTCTACCTTCATCTCTTTTAAAATTTGAAATGTTCCCAAACCCTAAAGCTAACTTCGACTGGACCTCTTCAGACCCCAGTTGATCAAAATCATCTATACCTGAAATCTCCTACCTGGGAAATTTGCACCTCCTATTATATTGAGTTACTTCTTTCTTTTTTCTTATTTTGATAATCTACTTCTAGTTTGAAGCTGGCATGATTTGGAAGTAGAGGAAATGTCAGTTTTTTGAAGACTTACCTTTCCTGTTTTATTCAGAGAAAGGAGTAAACTCTAAGTAAAACAAGAGTTTTGACTCCTGAAGATATTAAAAATCCAAAAGACAATCACTATTTCCAAAATATGTAATTCAGTTCAACTCAGAAGAAGAAAGTTGCTAGGTAAGTTTCTGCTGAATATAGACCTTGTGAAGAGATAGAGGTGGAACAGAGATAGTTATTTAGAGCACCATATTTACTCAGAATTAAACAATGGTAAAAATAATAATTATTAGAACAATAATGATAAATACTTGCACATTCACTAAGTAAAGCTAAGTAAAAATGCAAAAACAAACAAAAAAGAATATCATTTCAGTGGTAACAGAAAGCACTTGTAAATTCAATCTCACCTTTAAACTAGATCCATTCAAAGCAGATATGGCATTTATATAGTATCAAAATAAATGTGCTGACCCAGTAACAAACCCAGAAATCTAGTTACAGAAATAATGCTCTGGTGTGGGGGTGGGGGGGTGAGTGGGGAAGGGAAGAGAGGGGAGGAGTGGGTGGTTTGGAATAAGGGGGAGGAAGAGGATGTAGAGAGAGCAAAGTGGGAAAGGAACACAATGGACTAAAGAGAACTGTGGGTATTTTGGTGGTAGGTGTGGTGTGAGACTGGAGTCCCTATATCTTAAATCATGCACAATATTGTAGACCAAAGTTAACTCAACATAAATACATTCCAAAAATGCAAACTTCCCTTCTTAGTGATAGCACTCTTTTAGGCTCAGAATCTAGATTTCCTTGGATTCTTTTCACTTCAGGATCTACTAGTTCACAGGCACTTAATATCTATTAGAAGAAACAATCCCGCAGCTGGGTGCAGTGGCGTGTGCCGGTAATCACAGCTATTTGGGAGGTGGAGACTAGAAATCACTTGAGTCCACTGGTTCAAGACTACCCTGGGCAACAGAGGGAGACCTAGTCTCAAAAAAATAGCTGGGCGTGGTAGCATGCACCTATAATCCCAGCTACCTGGGAGGCTGAGGCTAGGGATAATACCATAGTCTGTGGTATGGGCAACATAGCAAGACCTAGTCTCAAAAAAAAAAAAAAAAGAAAGAAAGAAAAAGAAAAAGAAACAACCCCTATATCCAACCTCACAAAACCCACTTCTTCCTTTAAAAATGTACTTCAAAAAAAAAAAGCTCCTTTCCTTTACCTTTCACCACCAGTATAGCCCAGCCTTCAACTTCCAAAGACAATCTCCCTCTTTCTCTCTCTGGAATCCCTCCTTTCTCCATGGTTAATTGAGTTTCCATTGCAGCAAGAAAGGTGCTATGGTCACTACAGTACACAATGCTTTCTCCCATCTCTGTATTCCCATTGCATCCATGGATAGCACTCTCTAATAAGCATATAATTGTTCTTTACACTAGTGTGCAGTGTTTCTCCCCAACTCCTTGATAGGATGGGACTATCTAATTACTCTTCTTCCTTCCCACCATTCCTCCTATCCTCCAACAGCTCTGTGCTTTGTACCTCCTCTGTGCCAATCAGAGCATTTCTTGGGATGCTCTTCCAATATCTGATGCTTTGCACCCTGTGGTAGAGTAGGCATGAATTACACACACATGTCAGAAGAAGTTTACTGAGGAGATCCCATGACCTTGACTGACTCAACTTCACCCATCTACTCCTTCCTCTCAGTCTGTATTGAGTGAATTCTTTGGGAGGGAAGGAAGGAAATCAATGTAGCTAGTGTCTCATGGGCTAGGTTGTGAAATATGCCTCTTTGTCTAGCCCCACCCAACTTCATATGTAGATTGCTCAAGTTCTTTGACTTCCTTGTGCCATCATGTCCTTTCTATAAAATAAATATAATGACATATTTCATGCCACCCCAACATTCCCGAGAATGAGGGTTAATAGGATAATGGCTGTAAAGCACATTAAGCATTCAAAGAAAGATGCCACATGGCATAAAATTGTAGAGTTATGATGAAATTAACCAGATTCAAAGGACAGGTTGCAGATGGATCTATGGAGTGTTGAAATGAAGCCTCAAGGAGAGATGCTAATGTTTAACTTGCCCCGCAGACCCAGGTAGCAGTTCCAAAACTTTAAAGACATACATTCAGAAAATTCATTTTAAATCTACTTTTGAAAGGATATAGGTTTATGCCTGCAGAACCAGGTGAACACATACAGCCAGAATTCAGATTCCTGATATTTTCTCCTATTTGAGGAGGTGGCACCTTTAATTTTCCATGCAAACCACACAGGTTTAGATCATCAGAGTTGTGCTGAGCATAGATAGATTATACAGTAGGGTGTAGTCATCCCAACACCACATTGTGTAAGGACTTTGGGAGGAAATCTGATCCTTATAATTTAGATTACTGGAACACTAAACAGTGATTTAGAATCTGGAAAGTGACGCAGCTGAAAGCCTGAATGGAGGGTCACAAGAAGAGACACATCCTCTGTTTCAAAAGATAAACTTGACATGTCACTGCATCAGGGGTCTGGTTCCATGCCCCCCTGAAACATTGTAACTCTGTTGTAGGTTATTTCTTTAGTTGGTGTGGAACATGGAAACTTGCTGGATGAGAATATTAGATGGAATTCAGTTAAGGGTATGGTTAATGAAGGAATTAAGGCCTATAGTAGGAATCAACATTTGTCATTTTCCTCCCCAGTCACAAAGCTGGCATGGCAAAAATGCATCCCTAGGTGGACTCATCTCACCACCCCAAAACCTCACTGTTCTTGGAGGATCAGAATATACAATACCCCTAGGTTCTCATTCCAGCCTCTTGGACAATTTGAACTTTTCAGATCCTTGCAACAAATCTACTGGTACCTCACATGCTCTGTGCAAGACTGAAGACCACTGATAATTTATGACAATACTACAGTAAGGATCAAGAGAAGTAACTATACCCTTCATGTACAATGGAAGGCTAATAGCACTGTGCCTGTTGCTAACTTACATACAACCACCTTACGTATGGTGGGTCTATAATGCTACTTTTAATATAACCACTGTTTATAGGGTTTATCACCTCATGTCTAAATTCTTCCATGATTGGATACTTTCATCTTCTTTTGCTTTATCCCTCTGAACAAGTTTTGATTTCAGTTCATCTTAATAAACCATGGTCAGACGTTTATCTGGGGCTCATTGTAGATGTAGATGATGTCATGGCCTGCTTGCTGAAGTACCTCAGACAAACACTCTTCACAGCCCTAGTGTCATTGATATCTGTGCTCATTGCCTTGGCCAGGGACACTGTTGCAGTCGGTCTCCAATCATGCTGAGATCTAAACATCTCAATGAAAACAACAGAACTGTAGTCTATGAGTCAAGAATTGGCTAGCAGACATTACCTGCAACCTGAGACTGACTCATGACAAAGAGAACTGGGCTCTATGAAAATTGTTCTGAGACAATTGCATCCTTAAACCCACTTGAATTTATCATGGTTTAATTCTTTGTATTGAGGAGCTCATTTAATTTCTAAGATGATGATTACTATTATCCTGATAATCATTATTCTCTTGCTATGACTAATGTTCATCTCCCACAAACCTGCTAAGGTCTCTTGGGTCCTTTTTGGAAATTAAAAGAGGGGGATATGTGGAATGAGGTGACGCAGATTGAGAGATGAGCTTTAGATGAGCTTTTTAATCTGTCTCGCCCCCTCTGGCACACTAGAGGGTGGGCAACAGCACGTCTCTCACATGTAACCCAGCTTCTTAACCTCTTTTGAATGTCCCAAGAGACATATGACCGATTAGTGATGACTGTTACCCCCACAGGTAAATTCTTCTGTTATCACCTGTACTCCTGCTGTATGTCCCGTATGCTTTGGGAATCAGGTTGCTACTTCCTCATTAGCTCATTATGACCATTTCTCTGTCAGGGTATATAAGGGGCTTCATAACATCACTAAAATTTGACCTGGACATGCTTCCCAGCATCCCCATTCTATGGGCTAGCCTCACAGATCACTATCACTCTCTTTCTATCTCATTTCTTCTTTCCTAATGCAACTCCTAACAGTTAGATTTACAGTTTGTCTCTTATGGTTCCAGTTGTGCTCTGTTTGTGTCTCGCCCAGGTGATTAATGTGTCCAGGGCCTTTATTCTACTCTCATGTGTCTATAGCAGGATTGATTTTCTCCTTATTCCTACCAGAGTCTGTTAGAAGTGGGAGAGCACCAGAGGGGGGACCCACCCTTGCCTGCCCATGCACCAGCAGGGGTACCACCTCCACCCTGAACCCCAAAGAGACAGAGAATGGCACCCGCCAGCCTGCCTTCCCCAAGATCCTGGTTGCTAGAGGTGCGGTGGAGTGAGGCTCTACCTGCCTACCAGCATCTGGAGGTGTGGCAGTAACCTCAGGACCTAGAATGCCACAGGGGGTCTCTGCCAGACCAGGACTTCTGGGGGGTGGGATTTATCACTGAAAACTTCCAGCCTCACTGGCAAAGGCCTGCAAAGCTGCCAGTTACTTGTTTCCATTCCCCTTAGCTAGGCAAACCCTACCACAAAGGGTGAGAAAAGCCACAGAGATGGGAATGTGGCCCCACTCAGAACTGCAAACCAGGAGAGAGGAGAGGAGATGGATCATTCACCCACCAGTTTGTCCTTTCTACTACAAATGACTGGGAGTTGTGAGCTCAACCCCAGACACCAAAACAATAAGATCTGGAAACAGCAAATGGAACAAATGTCAGATTGGTGAAGACAACCAACATGAATGAGGAGGTGTTAAATCCTGTAATCACATAGGTCTGGAGAAAAAGAGATAATCACCTCTATCAAAGAAAGTACCATAATCAATGGCCATTCTACCAAAGGCAATCTACAGATTCAATGCAATCTCAATAAAAATCCCAATGACATTTTTTAAAGAGATAGAACAAAAAATACTAAACTTCATATGGAATAACAAAAAGCCTCCTGGCCAGAAAAAAAGAAAATGGAGGTATTACAATTCCAAACTTCAAACTATACTACAAAGCCATAATAATTAAAACAGCATGGCATTGGTACAAAAACAGACAGTCAGACCAATGGAACAGAATTGAGTGCCCTGAAATAAAACCACACACATAGTGTCAACTAATCTTTGACAAAGGAGTGAAAAACTTAACTTGGAAAAAAGATAACCTCTTCCATAAATGGTGCTGGGAAAATTGGGCTAAGACATGCAAAAAAATGAACCAAGACAACTCCCTTACCCCATGTACAAAAATCAACTCAAAATGGATAAGAGACTTAGAGATCAGACCTGAAACCATAGCATACATAGAGAAAAACTTGGGCAAAACTTTCCATGAACTACAATTCAGAAATCCCTTTCTGGAAACATCTACAGATGGCAAAAAAATGAAGGAAAACATAAACAAATGGGATTACATCAAACTAAAAAGCTTCTGTACAGCAAAAGAGACAACAGAAAAAACTAAAAGATGCCCAACCGAATGAGAAAAAAATTTTGCCCTCCACATGAGTGACAAGGGTTTAATAACGAAGATCCATAAGGAACTCACACAACTAAACAAAAGCAAAACAAAAAGCCCAATCAAAAAATGGGGAGAAGAACTAAAAAGACACTTCTCCAAAGATGAAATACAAATGGCCAACAGGCACATGAAAAACTGTTCAATATCACTAGCAATAGGGAAATGCAAATCAAAACCACAATGAGATACCACCTTATACCAGTAAGAATGGCCCACATCCAAAGAACGGACAAAAAGAATTGCTGGTGAGGATGTGGAGAGAAAGGAACACTCTTACACTGCTGGTGGGAATGTAAACTAGTCCAACCACTGTGGACAGCTGTGTGGAGGACCCTCAAGTTAATGAAAATGGAATTGCTTTCTTGGGAATTTACCCGAGACCTCAATGTGGGTATAAAGGGATACCTGTGCTCGGATGTTTACTGCAGCCCAATTTATTATTGCAAGGACATGGAAGCAACCTAAATGCCCCCGAAACAGATGACTGGATGGAAAAATGTGGTATATATACACAATGGAATATTATTCATCAATTTAAAATGACAAATTTGATGATTTTGTAACAACATGCATCTATTTATAAGAAATCATACTAGCAGAAACAAGTCAAAAAGAAAAAGACAGAAACCAAATGGTTTCACTAATATATGGGAGATAATGAAAAAACACACAAAAGCCTTGAGGAAAAGTCAAAACAAGTTAAGCACCAAACTGAAGCACACAACTTTGAGCAGGAGGGAAAGGGGGGGAATGGAAGGGAAGGTGAGGGGGGTAAGTCCCTGGGATTACAGTGTTGAAACTTATATATAAATAAAAAAAAGAAACAAACTGTATTTCCACTCTACCACACACACACACACAAAAAGAAAGAAAAAGAAAGTGTCATAACTAAGGAGCCAGGATAGTAACTCCACGAACTCAATGATAAGAGGTCATCAGGCATGCTCAGACTAGTTACCTGCTATTAAGCCACACCTGGAAATCTAAGTTTAAAAAGGAGGGGGGGAATTATTCTGGAAAAGAAAGCAAACAATGGACCAGTCAGTGACTTGCAGGGGAAGGGAGGTGGGAACCACAGGAAGGATAGGTCATAACCATACAAATAAGACCAAGATTGTATGCACAAAATTTAAAAAAAAAAAAGATGAAACTGTTTGGCCATTATGATTCAGTGGCAGCTCATGCATGGGACCCAGCAGGAATGGAGAGCATGTGTGGAGATAGGCAGGGATAGGGAGGGATTGGAAGGATCAACTCAGCTATAATTATATATGTGGTAAGTGAAACGTAAAGAAACAGGTTTCTTTAACTAAATGAAGAAAGGAGGGAAGAGGGAGGGACAAAGGGAAAGAGGGAGGATGTAACAAAGGGAGGCCCCTACCAACCTGACTTCAAAAACCTGAAGTTAAAGTCTAGGACAGAGCCCCGCCCACCAGCAAGCAGCCTAAGCAGGCTGCTTGCCCGCCTGGGGTCCTGGACCATCAGAGCTCCTTGCCAGCAGGGAGCAAAGGTGGTGATGACCCCTGGGTAAGCCCCCCCCAAGACTGGAGAGCCTGGGAGGGGGGACTGGGTAGGGTTTTAGCCCCATTCACCAGCAGATGATTGTTGTACAGGGCAGCCATCTGCAGCCTGGATCGGCCAGGGCATGTTTTTCCCAGCCCCCAGCCCAAACGGGGAGGGCACATGCCCAGCCATCCAGGTTCTGCCCCCACACAGAGGGAGGTACTGATGTGCAGGCAGAGGGGAACGAACGGGAAATGTCCCTTCCATTTCACTCTCACTCCAGTCAATCTTCAGGAAGAGGAAGAACATACATAATACAAACCCCATCATAGAACGGGTGAGAGACTAGGTAAAAATGCAGCCCACAAGCCTGAGCTGGACAAAACAGATGGACAATTGAGAGAGCTAGTGCATGCGAGACAGGAGAAACAACTATGGAAACACGATGTCATGAGGCACACCTATGCACTCACCGGGTCTAGGAGACCCAAGATTTCATTTCAGAGATGCCTTCTAGGAGAGCAGCACGCCCCTCCCCACACTACGGGAGAGGAGAGGGAGGCCGAAGACTGGGGGCATTGGCCCCACAGCAAAGCTGCAAACTGAGGCAGAGGAGATGATCTACAATGGCCATATTCACAGATGCCTGCATCCATAGAGAAACTCCTTCACCGTCACTAGCAGTGGGTGAAACTCCCCTAAATCTGATGCCAGAACCATAAGTAAAGCAACAAAACAACAGAGATGTGATTGGAGAAGACAGCCTCCAATGAGAAAGCATGGACAAACCACAAGTAGATATAGAATGACTGCCCAATGCAAATTTAAGACTGAAAACCTACCAGTAAGGTTCGCCTGGTTCCTAGAGCACAATCCCTCACCCGATGAAAGAACACTGCCGATGAAAGAAGGAGACTAATGGACTTAACACAGACTAGTAAACAGCAAAGAGTGAGGTTTGAGAGAATGTAGGCGTCACAAAAGGGAGGAAGGAGGGGGTCCAAGTGCAGATTAAGAAGAGAAGTGGCTGTTACTCTCATTTGGAAATGGGACCTGACCTGTACTGCTAGATTGCCAACAAATAGCTCAAGTCTATCTACACAGCAGCTCCAGGTCAGGCCTAGTTACCTCCAGGGCCCAGGGAGAATCCTTGAAAAAACACCCTTGTCAAGATGTCCTGATGGAAGTGGGTCAGAGTCACGCTCCAATTTCCTCAAATTTGTTCCTACCCTTCAGTGCATCCAGGGAATTTTCTTACCCAGGGGACACCAAAAACTATCCCATGATGACACAAAATCATACAAATATGAGAAGCATGTGAAGTTTTCTGGATATTTCTCTCAGCTAAAAGCCCCTCAGAGAAGACTCATGGGGAGGACATTCATTGGTGTTGAATATCCCAAGGGTTTCTTCCACACTTCGCACCCACACTTTCAGAAGGGGAATCATGAAGGAGCAGTCATGAAACCAAACTGTAGGCTCAGGGGAGAGTCCACAGAAGAGAGGCGGAACTTGTGTCTTCTGCTGGAGAAGCTCCTGCCAGTCATGCTCCCCCACCTGAGAACTCACTCATCAATTGCTGTCAAAAGTGTTCCCACTACACTGGAAGTTCCTAAGCCACAGCCCCAGTATAATGTCTATAAATACATGTGCAGGTATGTGTGTCTGTGGTGACTCTGTATTTGGAACATATTTTATTATTTTCTGACTTTGTTGCTCATAGTCCCAGTCCACTAAAATGTAAGTTTTAGAAGGCTATGCATTTCTCAGTTTTGGTCTCTAAAATATCTTAGGTACCTAGAAAAGTGGCTAACAAACTTCAGATAACCAGTAAGTATAGCTGTTGAATAAGCTATAGGAAATAAGCAATCTTTAAATATATATATATTTAAAGATTGCTTATATATATTTAAATATATATATATTTAAATATATATATATATTTAAAGATTGCTTATATATATATGGTGCCTCTGTTTTTTCTTTCTACTTTTCCTAATAGGCTTATCCTTTAAAAATTAAAGTAAAACACATATTTGATTTCTATGTTTGATACATAATGATGTCTCATATGATAATGACATATAATGCACATTGAAGATTGAGTTATTTGTCATCATTGCATAACCAAAACTTTGAGACTTACCTGATGTAGAAAAACTAGCTCATAGAAATCATATTTAGTAATACAATCAGGTGAATGCATTTTGTGTAAGTTTTTGTGAAATGCACATCCATTTCCTTAAAAATGTGTTAAAGTGGAAGGAGCATCATACGAGACTATAAATATCTGAAACCACTTCTCAACCATGACAGCCTCTCTGTCTTGCATATGCTATTTGAAGTGACAGTGGAGGCCGAGCATGGTGGCACGTGCCTTTAATTGCAGCCTACAGAAGCGAGGCTTAAGCTAGGAATCTCTTGAGTTTGCAGGTTCAAGACCCACCAGAGGCAACATAATGAGACCTAGTCTCAAAATAGCTGGGCATGGTGCCACATGCCTGTAATTCTAGCTGAGAGAGGCTGAGGCTAAGGATCACTTGAGTCCATGGTACCCTGGGCAATGCAAGCCTGCGGTTCCCCAGGCAACAAAGCAAGACCTAGTCTCAAAATTAAAATTAAAAAAAATGAAGTGACAGTGGAGAACAGTCTTGATGTTTGGATTTAGGTTTTTAGATAGTCTTTACTGTTTCAGAATAGCAATGACAAGGCAGAAAGAAAACATTAAGTTTGTAAAATGTGTCATATAAACACTGCCAAACATATTTGTTATGACAGTAAATGTAAATGGCATGAACACCTAAAAAAAAAAGCCTCAACTAAATGAGTCTTATGATTCAGTGCTAACAAATTTGAAAACCTGATAACAAGGACCATTTTCTAAAAATTTACAAATCGGTAAAAATTTTGTTTTCTTAAAGAGTGATAGAAATCCAAAAAAGAAAAAAAGTGACAAAAATATATAGCCACTACAAAGTGGTTAAGAAAATATGACAGGTCCAAACCAGATGACTTTTCATGTGTATTAGGATTGTTAAATCATTTTTACTGTACCAGAAATTAAAGAAAACCAACATGGAAATATCAAAAGATCACCAAAAAAATGCACAGAGAAGAAAAATTACAGACTAATCTCATTTATGAATAAGATACATACCAAAAAGAATATTAGCATATTCTACTATGCAACAGTAAAGAACACACATCATCCACTGGAGGGTAATTTCAATCTTGCAAAGAGAGTTCAGTAATACAAAATATATTGGAAAAAAAATATGGAGACCTTGTGATATATATACAGGTCAGAGAAGTTATACTGCAAAGTTATTTCAATACTTGCTCCCCCACCATAAAAAAAAAAGACTTTTTAAAACACCTTAATATTGTGACTATAGAAAAAAAATTTTAAGTGACATATTTAAAAGATTATATATGTATATATGTAATATATATATTTATGAATATATATTATATTTATGAATATATATATTCATTCCTTGTGTCACTAACAGGCAGCGAAAGACTTACTGGGGAAAAATCTGTAAATCGTCTCAGAAGAGTCACGAAAAGAGTGCATGTTATCACCACAAATTATTTAATGATTGTTCTTGGAGTGCTCACCAATGTAATTAGATGAGAGAATGAGATAAGAAGCATAAATATTAGGTAGGAAGAGGCAGAAGTATCATTATTTACAGATTATAAAGATTATAGTCTTGAAAACCCAAGTGAATCAACTGAAAAACTACAGATAGAATTCAATGGACTAGCTGGTTAAAATACAGATATATAAAAAGTAATAACTTTCTTATTTGCCTGCAATGTTACTTAGAAAGTGTAACAGAAAAAGTAGTCTCCTTTCACAAAAGAAAAAAAGTATAGCAGAAAATGTAACATTAACAAAATTGTAAAATCTACTGGCACAGGTGACTACTGTGGTGCAGGGTGAGTGGAACATGTACACTATTGGAGAGCAAATATGTAACTCCCAAACATGAAAATAAAAATCAAAAGAGTACCTAAGACTCTACAGGAGGACATTATAAATGTGGAAAGAAGAACAGTATTTTTAAATGTTATTACAGACTAAACTAAACTACAAATATAAAAACAATCACATTCCCAGAAGGTCTTCATTTTGATAAGTTTGACCAAAATGATTCTACCAACGTTATTTTTGGCTTATTCATATGCAAATAAACCAAAACATATCTGAAAAATAAAAAAGATTCAAAAATGAATTTTGTACACTAATAGTTTTATTTGTAACACATTCTATAATATGTAAATTGATAGTATATTAATAATTGTGAGTAACTTTTAATTAGGAATTAAAGGGGAATGAAAATGATAGATCAGTACAAAATCCAGAAAGATTCAAATTGACAAGGTATCTCAGCACATGAGAAAGGTGATTTTCTCCAGATTGGCAGAAAAGTCAAATCATTAAATAAACATCTGACTCTAAGTATCTCGGTGTCATTATGATTATTTTCTTTCCCTCACGACCAGCTCTTCCATCCATCTGTTAGTCAAAACACACCTGAATCTCACCTCTGCTCACTTCTCCACTGCTACCAGAACCCACACATCTTGCCTAATTTCTACAACTCCTAACTCATCTTCTGCAAATATACAGAAATCTGTTATTTTTCTACCATCCAATAGTCTTAGTACCGCAATAGGATGGTCTTTCAAAAGTGTCAATCAAATGATACCTCTCCCTTTCAGATCACCTAGTAGCTTCCCATCACTCTTGCAAAAAAAAAAAAAACAACCCTAACTCCTTACAATACCTGGCCCCTGTCTAGCTCCCCAACCTCATTATCCCCCTCTCCCTCACTCTACTCCAGACATACCACCCATCTAGAACTACTAAGCTTTTCCCCACCTCCTATCTGTGCATTTTCATTTCCCTCTGCCAGAATCTCTTGCCCTAGATATTCAGATAGTTCACTCTCACATCTTCAAGTGTTCGAAGAAAGGTTTCCTCCACAGAGGCCAGACCTGACCATCCTATCTAGCACAGTGCTTTTCCCATGATCTCTGCTTTAGCTTCTTGATTTTCTTCATTGTGCCACTATTACTTGACATTGTCATGTTTATCTGACTCTCCCACTAAGCTCCATGAAGGCAGCAACTTATTGCTGTTCACCAGTGTAATCCTGTGCATAGTAGAGTGCACAGACACAGTAGGTGCTTTTGGAACACTAGATTGCGGGAGGAACACAACAACTTGAGATATTTAGAGAGTAGAATTGAGACTTTGAGACATATTCAATGAAGGAATCCTAAGGGACTGAGTATGACTCTTAAGTTTCCGAGCCAGGGAAATGAGATGTCACTTCATTCATATAATAAGAAATTAAAAATGAGAAGACAGATTCATAGGGAATCTGTTTGGGGATTTCTGGAGGGTAAATGATAATACTAGTCCACAGTTTGAGAAATATGAAATGGTGTTGCATTCATAATATCTTTTTTAAAAAAAGTACCAAGCTTTTTAAGAGCAAAAAAAGAGATGTTTTTAAAAGCTTAATAAAGATATCACCAAGTATATAATTCTCCAGCTGCTTTCATTATTTTACTGGAGTAGATAATTTTCACATCATGTCAAGTTATTTTTTGTTATGGATAACTGAAAATGACCCGAGGAATAAGAATTTAACAAGATTTATTTTCTTAACTTTGAATGGACTGTGGGATGCATTCAATAAAGAGGTGAGTCTATGCCAAAGGTTAGAAGTCTAAATGTAAAGAAGATAATGATAAAGAAGATAATTCAGTCTTCAGAGAGCATCTTTGAATGACTAATGCCATTCTTTATCTCTTTCCATAGCAATAATAAGGTATCCATGGGGGTCTATCACATCTGTAATATTAGATAGGAGAGGCCCTTCAAGAGTTGACAGTCCAATAGGGAAGAGGGGTTCAGATAAAATCCAACTATTTACTCAGAAGAGGTATTTTAAATGGCCATTCTTATGTCAATCTGATGAGTAGCATAATGCGATAAGTATAGTTTCAGTAAAAGACACTATTACCCTAGGCCAGGCACGGTGGCGCATGTCTTTAATCGCAGCCTAGGGAGGCCAAGGCTAGGAATTACTTGAGTCCGTGGCTTTGAGACCTGCCTGGGGGTTCGAGACCTGACCCAGGCAACACGGCAAGACCTATTCTCAAAAAATAGCTGGGCGTGGTGGCGCATGCCTGTAATCCTAGCTACGTGGGAGGTTGAGGCTGGGAATCGCTTGAGTCTGTGGTACCATGGGCAACATGAGCCTGTGGGCCCCCAGGCAACAAAGCGAGAACTAGTCTTAATTTAAAAAAGGGGGAGCAAAGACATTATTACCCTGTAGAATGGAGAATTGTCTCAGGCAAGGTTTATCATCACCCCTGGATTTGAGATAGAACTGCTGCTGCTTCAGTGCTGTTCACCTCTCTATGGGAGTCTAGACCTTCCACCCCAGCAAGTTGGCAACTCATCTATTTATGTTTTTTGACTTTTTAAAACTTTTGTTATATTTGTAATACTCAGAAAGGAACTCTAAATACAGATAAATATTTTTAAATCTATCCGAATGCATGTAGAGGTTGTCATGATTAATATTTTGACAAATATCCTTCCAAGCAATTATATCCATACATTTAATACACACATTTAAAAGGATCAAAATGTACTTATTATTTCATTTCTTAACAGTCCACCATGAGCATCTCCCTATGTCAACATGCTTGCATTTGCATTATTGTTTTAAGGCTGAGTCCTGGGCACTTTTAGGGCAGTAAACACCACTGTGTGACACTGCGGTGGAAGGTAGGTCATTACCCACTTGTCTAAACTTGCATAGCTTCACAGCACAGAATGACCCAGAATGCAAGTCATGGGTTTTAGTAATAATAATGTATCAACATTGCTTCATCAATTGTAACAAACATGTCACCCTAAAAGCAAAATGTTAATACTAAAAGAAACTAATGATGTAATACCTATGTACATATTTTCATGTCTGTACATGTGCAACCAAAAAAAACTTTTTTTTAAATACAAAATGCCCAGTTACAAAGAATAATAATAAAGGAAACTGGGGGAAGCAGTGTATGAAAATCATGGGAGTTCTTTGTATTTTCTGAACAACAGAGAAGCAAACTGAAAACTTCTCTTAAAATCACAGAAGTCTGTTACAATTATAAAAATAAGGATTTCACATTTAGTTCCCAGTTGCCAAGGGGAGCAAACAAGACAGGGTGCATGAGCTGCCAGCTCCACTCCTCCAGGGTTCAGTCCCTCAGAAGCCCACAGTTCAGGCCATCTCCTCTTCTGCTTGATCATTTCTTAAGGTGTTGCATTCCTGGTAGCTACTGTCCCTAAAACTCTTCATTCCCAATATTTTCACACCAGGCTTCAGTTTCCCTCAGATTCAGCAGCTTTTCAAAAATACGTATCTTCTAGTTGATTTTCCCCCCAATGTCACTCTTTCTTGTACCTTGTTGACCCTCAGGTCTTCTCACCTTAGGAATCCTTGTGGCAGCTGAAGTGTATCGTGATGGGCTTGTGGGGCTCAGACTGCCTGAATTTCATCTCAGCCCCACCATTTACTTGCATCCCTTGCCCAGTTAATTGCATCTTGGGGCAAGATGCTGGAACTTTCTTTGCCTCAGTTTCTTCACTGATAATTGACTGATTAAAATAATGCCTTCTTCACATGTTTTCTGAGATGATTCAATAATAGAACTGTGACCAGCACATCATAAAAATAATATTATCTTCCTGAGCCTTTACATACTGAGGATTTTTTTTCCTTCATAGTCATTGGTTCTCTCTGACTTTGCCCACAGTCATCCTTGTGCTATTGGGAAAAAGAACATATGTTCTTCTATTCACATTCTGGATACAACCTGGCTTTTTGTCAAACAGACCAGTCTGTGTGTGTTTCTCTGCCTGAGTTCGTCAGATTCATGTTAGGCTGGACCAATGAGGAAGTCTACTCTTAGGATCCTAATCAGCTCTGCTATTTCAACATTTTTACAGGGTAATGCAACCCCATTTCTCTTTTTCAGAAAGGAAATGAATATCCTCCAGATGGTCATGGGGTAGCTTCTCCTTGTTCCCTCCCACCCCCCACACCCTGTCTAGAACTCCTAAGTGCTTCTGAATCAAACAGGAATGTCATCCTCAGAGGTGAACTACTTTAGAAAACAGGTGATTCTCAGCACTATATTCAGCACACTTAGAGTGTTGCACATGGGACTTAGACCCACAACGTTGGTAGTGGCAGCCACCTATTCAATCGCATCAAAGCAGTTGTTAATTGCATATGCCTTCTTTTGTTTAATGATTTAGGTGCAAGATTAGGTGGTTGATTTAACTGTTTCCTAGTATCTGCTTTGTATCTCATTAGTTATCTTTAAAGGAAATCAAATTGTGTTAAATATAGACAAAGGGTATTAGTTATTTGGAAAACTTAATAGTGTAACCAAACCTATGTATGAGACTTAAGTCACTGTTAACTTCCTAGTATTTTAAGTATATGAGAACTCATACATACACACATTAACCTATAGGAGTGTGTATATGAGTTATCTGTACATGTACATGTCAACTATAACACATGTGATTGCATGTAATTATCCAATAAATTTACACATGCTTTATTTTAACATGGATAATGATTTATAAATTAAGTTAGAAGTTCTAGAGCTCCAAGTTATTTTAATGATGTCGTCTTCATTTCTTTTAATGTTAGTACATTTTCAACCACAATTCTAGCAAAACTTGAAGAAAACTTGAACACTTCTCTATCTTTTGCTCAAACTATTTCCTGACCCACTTTTTATTTTCATGGATGTCAGCATAAACTAACCGTTTATATAACTTTGGTATAAGGGTTATGCAACTGAACCATTTCAACCTGAGACAGAGCAATATTATCATATATTTGAGGGGGACAAAAAAGTATCAAATTCCAGAGGACAAACAATGCCACGGAATCTGTGAGAGAAGAATTTGGCAGAGACTGTTGATGGTGGTAGAGGCTCTGCCTGTGTGGAGTTCTGAGGAATAGCCAAGGTTTCTGAAATTTCTGCTCAATTTTGAACTGGAAACTGTTCTAGAAAAATCAACTCTATTTAAAAGGAGAAAAGAGTGAAGTTTCTTCCGATATTAATATTTAAGAAGGAAATGCTAAGTGCAGTAAAGTGGCATATCGTACCTTGTACTAATACTATTCGCTTATACTTTTTATTATTACTTAATATTATACTTAAAGCTTATACTAAATATTATTAGTGTTACTAATGCCATTAGTGCGTGCTGTTCCTCCCTGCACATATCAGCACCTGGTCATCATGATAGCCTCCAAGAATGTTTAGAATGTTCTTGAGCTTTCAGTTCACAGAACTTAGCCAAACACCCCAGTCAGGGAGGGATTCTTCATCTAAATACTTCCTACTATTTTACATGATAGAGCAGAGCAATCATATAGCTCACTGCTTTTTTTATTTTTTTAGTCTCTGAAAACAAATGACAACAAATATAGACAAGAGAACCAGGCATGCTCCACTGGCTGTTTGCCCCATTCCCACTCCAAAGGACAGAGTTGTTTTCACACATGCTGGAAACCTGATGTTCTGGCTGGCAGAAGATTCATTGTGTGCTTCAGCCATGACCTTAGTCATAGACTCAGCACTCTCTGGGCAATAATGATGCCGTTGGTCCAGTCGGACAAACCTTGCAGACTCTAATGTGTATTATTGCCGTGAACATTAAAGCAGATTGCATAGTTATGAATATTTTGCATCAGTTCCTTAATGAGCAAGCATTCTTGGTCCTTTTATCATAATTTTTATACAATTGAATATAGTTTCTTTTCAGAGATCAATGTACCCTTGAGGCTATCCTCTGATGAGGCCAGAGGCTGAGCCTTAGCTAGTATAAAACAGTATAAAGGACATGATGATCCAGTCCATTGAATTAAAGAACATACTAATGTAAAAAACTAAAGCTACCAATTTTTTCAAATAAAAAAAGTCTATCCCTCAGAGTACAAGTTAATAACTATCCTATAAAGTTGTCTGTTTTTAACAGTTTTACTTTCCACCCAGGAGACAGTACAGTAGTTTCTCATGAACATCCTCCAAGCACTAGCAGCATTGTTAATCACCTATTGCTCAGGCCCTGAAAAATGTAACTATTCTGACTGCACCATACCTGGCAGAGCAGATTTTGAAGAGCCTAACCTCTTTCAAGAGGAAAATAATTTCTTAAAGGCACTGTAGCTACATAACTCTCCCAGCCATTTTCTGAGCCACAATTTTTCTCATTTTGCTTCCTTTGTGTTCCATTCAAGGTTTTCCTGTGCTGAGACAATCTTTTACATTTTTTTCTTCTTCTGCCTGCATCAAAGTTAGGACTTTGTTAGGGATGCTTTGCTATCGGCATCTGTTACCTCTTTTTCTTAGGGGCTAAGGAGGAGGCTGCTGTGTGGCTGAAAAAGACTCTCATTCAGTTTGGAATCGCCTCCCTTTGCTTTCCTGTCACACTGTCAAGCTCAATCAGAACGCAATGAAAGTGATACAGAGGCGAGGCTTTGCTGGCGAGACTTAGAACAAAGACAGCTCCATAGCCTAGTACAGATTTCACATCCAATTTAACTCTTTGGAAAAGGATTTCAGGAAATACATAGTCAAGAGTTGAAAAAATGGAGTTGGGTCTACTATAAAGGCTAAAAGTATTATCCTGGCTTAGATAAGCTACAAAGATAGGTTGATACTATTTTCTAGCATAAACCACATTAGCCGGCATTACACATTGAGCTTTCTTTACTCGTTAAGTTGCAAGGAGATTTGAGAGGAATTTAGCAGCTACATAAAATGACTCTTTCATGATTCTAGCTTTACCAGTCATTTTAGTTGTACAAGGTGCATGAATAGCAAGGACCTAAATCATGTTGTTTAACAAATCTGGTATTAGAGGGTTAGTCTCAGTTTACTTATTAAGAATTTAGTTGAGTAAAGGATTTTAGAACTCAGTTCTTTGTGTAGATGACAATGAACAGGCCAATAGTTGTATTTTTGGGGGAGAAACCTACATCAGATACACATGTTTTGAACTATGCTGTTGGGCCCATAACTAATGTTTTGCTTGTAGTGAATATATTTTTCCACAGGGAGCTAACTGTAAAGAAGGAAATTCACTAGGAAAAACACAAGTCAATGGTGACCTCAGTGACCTCCACTGTGACCTCTTTCTAAAACCAGTTTCCATTCACCCTTTACCTTACAAGACACTTGGATTAATTCTCTGAATTTTTCATTTTAAGTCAGGACAAGACAGAGTGTTAGATTAGTGATTCCATTTGGAAGAATAATGGCCCTCATTTTCTCTTGATGGATTAGAAGCATACAGAAAACTGGTTCACAAAACATACACCAAAGGTGAATAGCAAACATTCTGTAGCAGTGGTAACACTGATGTCATAGTGAGAACCTCAGGTGGTTCAAATTTAGCTATTTTTATAAGCTATTCTTTAAAATGGTTAAGATCATAGATATCATTTCCAAGGTGTCAATGTTTGTTATTTAGGCCGTAACAGATTTTTTTCCCATCTTATGTACTTTTATCTTATTGCAAAAAGAAAACATTTCAGTAACTTTACATATACACTTCTAGATCTACTCAGAGAGAGAGGTTGAAATTAGTTTACAGACACAATTGCATTAAGGGGAGCACATTTCAAATAACTGGTACCACATCATCATATTAAAGAAGATATCTCTTTGGAAAATTTTCCATGAAGAAGAGATGATTAGAAGCAAGCATAAGATAGACACCAACATTTCATCTCTGCATGCAATTATGATACAAATTAGAAATGCTATTATGTTGGTGCTCCATAATTAAGTAAGCAATTAAAGACAAAACCAGTTCATTAACAAATTGTCATTGCTAGGCCGACAAGTGGCCAATGAGGTCATGGTCACGGCAATGCATGAGATGATGACTAAGTCTTCCTGAAAGCAAAAACCCCAATCAACAGCAATGGTTCCATTTCTAATACATGTGTTATATAAATAGCAATCTGTGGTGGGAAAGCTGAAATAAACATTGCAGGCAAGTGTAGGGAGGAGACAAGCTCTTTGTGGTTAGTTGCTTATGCCATTTGTTAGATATGGTTGGGTGCTAAAACGAAGCGCTGATTTTATTCAAAAGTGAAAATAAAATCTCCTTTCACACTTGATATAATAAAGTTATTTTCTCATAGGTTTTTGACCAGTTGGTTTATTCAGTCTCTTTGCCTTTGGGGAACCTATGCTTCCTCTTAATGAAGATGGTGTCTATAAGTTACTTGTAGTAGCTGTAAAATCCAGGTATTTGTATGGATTTCTTAAAATAGCAGTCAGCTCATTAGTATTTCCTTAAAAAATAGTTTCCCATTATTTCCAGTGAAACCAAATATCATTGCTTAAAAAAAAATTATATCAACAATGAACATATTTGATAAAAAGAATGCAAAAAAAAGTAAAATGGTTAATCCCTGTACTAATTATTTGTCCCATTTTTGTTAATACAAATTAAATGTTTCACTTGGTTAATGACAAGTTTGATCAAACAGTTCATAAACTGATGGATTGACTTTGAAATGAATTCAGGGGAAGGAAATGACATGATGTAGAGCTGGCAAAGGGCCGCCTCTAGTGGGAACAGATGCCCAACAAATTTGGCGAGTAGTTTTGTTCTCTTCTATCTGTTGCAGTTCACAATCCTAATGAATGTTATGTTTAAATAACATGAATAAAGATAAAGTGAAAATGAATTCAACTCCAGTTTGAGCAGCAGAATAAAAATGAGCAAACTGTATTATCTTCTGCCACCTAATCTGGGTTGAATTTCCTCTGTATCTTTTTTGTTTGTTGAAGAATCCTTTTCTTGAGTCTCCTTGGCCATTGACAAGGTCTTTTGAGATGAATATGAAAAGATAGATTTAAAGGTTAAGGCCAGGGTCAGATGGTTGCAGATGTTTTGTGAGAGATTGTTCGGTTTAGTTTGTGGTACTTCTCCTGACTAAGGTATTTCAAACAGGCAGACTCATGGCCAGCGATTGTCAGTGAATGTTGTTTGTCTCACGATTGATCCATGCAAACACAAACACACAGTAGAAGGAGTGTTTGTTTTTTCTTAGGCAGATAATTTCTCCTCGAGCCCAAAGACTTTGTCTCAAGTCTGAGAAGATGCTGCTTTTATCCAGAAAATAAGATATTTTAGGTTTGGCTCTCCGGATGATCCTCTGAGACCATTTTTCAGAAGACAAATAATGTCATCATATGACTGAAATTGATTAGACTATAATAGGTTGTAAAATTTTTGGAAAGGAAGCGAGAGGATGTCCAGCTTGGGGACATAAAAAATGATACATGATCTAATCTCTTACCTCTTGACTTCAAATTCTAATTATTAATATAAAAATAAAAGAACAGGAACTCATGAAGGTCATACTGCTTGCCATTGGGATATTATTTTATTTTGACAGATTAGATCAAACCCCTTCTTCTCCATACCTAAGTATATAACATATACATATATAGTGTGTATAATGTAATATATATATATATAATAAATACACATATACATACTCACTCTTAACAAACAGAGAACACTGGATAAAAGCTACTTCCTCCAGCAACATCTTAGGAAATTTCATTACATGAATTTTTAGTTACTATCTCCACATTAGAACATTTCCTTGGGTCATTTCTCATCCCTCTCTTGAGTCATTTGTCATTCGGAATGAGCACTGAGATCCTCTAGTTGGCTGACTAAGGGCAATGGGATGGTTCCTATCTATGACATGCAATTCAGAATCCACAACTTAGGAAATCGTTTCTTACTTGCATGTTTACCACATGCAAGGTGGTTTTTGATCAAAGTATGAATGTGATCATGCAAGATAAAAAAGAAGAAATTTTTGCACAAAATATTAACAGGAAACCTTAATAGCTTTTGCTTTCCTATCACTCATTCAACATCAGTCACTCTTTATATTTACATATTTCTGAATATTATCCTCCATAATGCTATGGGATGTCTGTGTTTATAATTCTAGCAAGTTTCTTTGTAAAATAGTTGCTTAATAAGGATTATTTTCGAAAGAACAAAAGCCCCCTAAGTAATTACCCTCTCAAACTTTTTATAAAGGAGAACGGATAGTGATCCATGTAATCACCAAACTCAAATCTAGATATTTTTAATGTTTTAAATATTTGCATGCCACACAATATAGTCAAAGTTATTTTTAGATAAATTGAGAAATAATGCTTTTTTCTCCTCCTTGGTGTTTGTTGACTCTTAGTTGCATTTTAAAAAAATTATGAATTTCCTGGTTACTCATGTATGGTCGAAATAACTTGAAAATGCTATCCGTTTATAAAAGTTTTAACAAGGTCATCTTCATTTTGCTTCTTGTAATAATGTTAGTGTTTGTAACTCTAAATGAAAATTTAATTCTAAAATCTACTTCATGCTATCAACATGTTCATAAAAGGTCTGCAACATTCTCTTCATAGAAATTCACTGATGTAAATCTCGCTATTTCAGATTATAGGGGGAAATGACTATCCTTTTCCATATTTTTCATCTTACAACTTCATCCAACTAAATTATTTCACTATTGGACACTTTTTTAAATATTGTGGCTTTGGTATCGCTACCAAATTGTTCTCTATACAATTTTCATAAATTAAATGGGATACTATTTGTAATATATATTTCACTTTTTGAACTATCCTGAAGGCAAAAGAAAAAATTCACGGCACCAAAAAGAAAATCCCATAATAAAAACAAACCTATATAACAGTGATGGTTTTTGCAAGTGCTGGATTAAAAGGCTTTATTTAAAGCTGCTTTGAAATATTCTTGCAGTAAACAGGAATCAATATAATTCCTTCATATCACAATTTTCTAAAGCATGTTTACTAGTTCTTTTCTAATTCACACCTGCCATCGTTCTGTTTTTATATACGTTCATTTAAAAAGATTTGCAAACATAAATAAGAACAATTACAGAATAGGATTACTTCTGAAGAAAAAAAAATGATCATCAGTTGTATTCTCATCAGCCATCCTATTTGACTTCATCATTAAGAAAAGTATTCAGAATGTCTAGTGGGTGAAGAGAGCAGAAGTGTGTTTCCATTTTGATATGATAGCTGCATTCAAGTTATTCTCCTCTTTACAATAGATTTTACCTAGCTTTATCTTCATAGGAAGCTGCTTTCGGTTGAAAAGCAGAAGTGAATAGAAGTGTCATGACATGGGATTAACGGTACAACCGGTTAGTAAATCAAATGTTTGAGGTGAAGAAAGTGGAATGTGACATGCATCAGCAGGATGGACTGGCAGGGTTTTATGGAGACAAGTGAAAAGAAAAATTTTAATCATTGGTTGATGTTCCTGATACCAGTACTATTTCGAGAGCACGTGATCCACACCAGTCAGTCACCGTAATGAATATGAGTGGATTAAGATGTTCTCAGCAAATGGTTAGCTCATACTGAAGACATAACCACAGAAGAGACCCCTAAGTTCTAACTATTAAAAAAAAGAAAAAGAGCATTGTGCCTGAGACTGAAAAAATGGCCAGTGTGTTTCACTTCTAAGATGTCACATTGCCTGCAAGAAATCTCATTCTGGGTTCAAATCATAACATTCATATGAATCTCTAAAGATGTAACTGTTTTTAAAGAAACATTCACAGATAATGCCATTTACATAAATTGCATAACGTACTTAGAGTTAAGATTTTAAAATTTGGAATGTTTACCCTATGTTTTAAACAGCTGTCAGTGACCTATTTGCAGCATCTAAAAAATGCACGTTTGAGAAGATTCATGGATCTCTTTTATGGGTACTTATCAGTACCCACATAAATATGAAAAAATTTAAGTTAAAATGGGTGTTGTTTAACAATTTATATGAGTAACTTCAGAGATTCTCTGAATGGTTAATTTAACGGCTTAATATGAGTCATTTCAAGTCATCAGTGTCTTCACATGAAGATATTTTAAAGTCCATATTGTTTGGCAACTCACTCTAAAATTCCCTGTTTCTCAGTTCCTGTTTTTTAGACAACCAATTTCCCTGAGAATAGGGTTAAAACTATTATATGCCTAATATTTACTTAAAACTTTGCAAAAAAATTAAAATTACACACACAAAAGGCCCATTAAATATTCACACATTAATATATGTTCCTCAGAAACAAATGTACAGTTAGATAACACATAAAGAATTATGAATGACTAATTATATTTTGCATATTTACAGCAAAGACAATTAGCAAATAGCTTTTATATGCAAAATAAATGAAAAAGTAATTAAGATGCACTAACCAGAGCAGCAATATCAAGTCTGTTGTCTTGTGATTCATTCCTAACAAACATAATAATTATGCATTCATTGTCATATAATTAAAACAGCTCTGTCCTTTAGAAAAATGGTTATTTACTGTATAATAAACTTGAACAGTGGCAGAAGTTCCTCATAATGGTGAGCAGGATAATTAAATATTTCTTCTTAGGAAGTGCTCACCCCGTTTAGTTTATTATCATAAACTTCTACTAGCAAGCAGCTGTTCCTAAGGATGCCAAGTGTTCTTTCTGCAAACGGGGAAAGTTATGTTCCATTTTGCTGTAAGCTCTTGCTTTTCCCCTGCCATTGAAATGAGCAGGGATGCTCCTTATTGCTGTCACCTTGCTAAGGCTGGTCTCATTTGTGGCCAGCGCAGCTCCAGCGAACTGGGGAGCACCTTTATGTCTTGGTTATCTCTGGGGCTAGGTTTGCTTTTCCTGATACATATAAGTGCCATTATATCTGCTTCTCTGCCTGAATAGATTCTCTTTTTGAAGATATTCTAGGACTTTAATTTTTTAATCACTAAGATAGACCTAAGTGTTAACATGAGGCTTTAGGTAATATATAAATCAATTAGTAAATGAAATAATATTCAGTATCAGATTAAACCATATGCATTTTTGAAATACAATTCCAAAGTGCTTTATGTGTTTGGTGTATAGTCTAAATAAATGATACAAATTATCTTCTGTATTCTCCACTGGTAGATAGTCGGGGGAACCATTTGTTTCCTGAAAGGTGAGAGCATCTATTTGTGCCCACTAGTTATTATTGTCTACTATTCACTCCAATAAAAACACAGTATCTACAGAAATACATGATCTAGCATAATCAGAAATTAAGCAGAAGATAAAATTATTTTTGATTTGGTGTTATTTTGTGCATTTATTCTGCTTATGTTGTCATATATGTAGTCAGCAAAATGAATTTCTATAATAAGGTGTGTAATGGGAGTAGAGCATGCAGAGATAATGGCGATATTTGTTTATCATCAGCTACTGACTTTTCTAGAAAATATGATAGTAACCTAAAAATGATAAAACACCATAGATATTTAAGAATAATCTTAAGTAGAAAAAGCATTATTTAAATTTTCCTTATTTAAAATATCCTTAACATTAAGTATAAGCATCAACCTTAATCCTTAATGATATTAAAAATAAATATCAATCGCAAAAGTAAAAAAATAAATGCTCTGGGTTAGGTTTTATTGTTTGACTTTACTAAATATTTGTAACTAATTATTTCAACAATTACTGAGCATGCATTTATTTAAATTCAAGAAACAAGTAGCAAACAGTAAGCATAACATCTTGTTTTACTTTCAGAAAAGAATCTTGACTTTCCTTTGAACAGTTTATCCTGAACTGCCTAGATATTTTCCTTTTTTATTTAAGAATTTATTTATATATTTCATGTCTTTGTATTCCCATTCTGTACTATGTGGTGTTTCTGGCACATGACAAAGTGAGTGTAGACTAATAAGAACCTGAGGAAATTTATGTTCCTTGCCCCTCCATTACATTTGGGAGAAGTTCGGCATATCTTCGAGTTTTAAAAGGAAATAACTGCTCTGAAGTGAAACTGGTTAAGCATATTATTAGAGTTTCTGTGTGCTACCAACAGAATTTGGGCATGAAAAGAAAGCAGAGCTTCAATTCACAGTTGGCTAACCTGATAGCTAATTTATCAGTAAAGGTAGAAAAAATATATAGTTACATCTTAAACTTTAATGTAAGAATAGTGCAAGATTATCCATTACCAACTTACAGAGAGCATTAGGGGGAGAAGTAAGAAAAAATATCTTAGATTTTGTAATTGATATTTAAGGAATCCAAATAATCCCAAATTAATTCTGAGAAGTCATCACTGAGGATAAAAGCATATCTTTATTCTCTCCTTACATCTGCTCCTTACATTATGGTTTAGTGTTGTTTTAAATTTTAATCAATTGGGCTGCAAAAGTGACACAGAGCACAATGATTTCTCAGTTTTTAGTGCTTAATGAAAGTTTTCTTCTAACTATACATACATATGTATTTCATCTAACTTAAATTGTTATTAAATATGTCAATAGCCTTCCATTTTAAAGGTTTAAAGAATAGTGGGGAGACTTACCATTATTAATTCACCATAGTAGAAGTATCAGTTTATGGGTTGCTATGACAGATAGTAAAAATGATCAAACATTTTACTAACTTTTGGTAATGAACTTATTTTTCTCTCCATGAAACCAAGTTCATAAGGGTGGGAGATGAGAAGGGCCAGCACGTGAATGCACACATATGTTCATGCATTTCTGATCCTTCTTTCTCAGAGCACCTAATTCTCTATAAAATGAGAGGCAGTAGGATCACATGCCAACTTTCAGCTCACATTATGAAAATTGCAATTATTCAAAATTTTCATTAATCTTGAACTGGATGTCTATGCCTTTCAATATGGAGTCTTACCATCCACCTTGAGTGAACTGTGTTTGTAAGTCTATTTTGAGCCCTCGTTCAGGCTAGAGTTGGAACATACTATTTGATGAGACAGTACCTTTTTCTGTGAAAATGTTCCAAATGGTACTTGGGATGTGCCAGTCACTTGATAGAAACTGTTGAATATTCTAGTCACATATTCAATAGACACACACCAAAGAGTCTTTGCACCTTTTCAAAATATTGTTGAAGGATAACTATATTATTCATTGCACCTCACACCTTCCTTCCTGACCCTAAATATGATCTCAGTTCCCATGTTTCCTACCAACATACATACAACCCCAACTATAGCTGCTATCACACTTTTGACATATATTATGATATGTACTATGATATATAATCATCAATAGACCATAAATGAATAGTCACTGGATGACTAATTGAAGGCAATAATAAAAGGGGAAAAATGAAGGAAGGAAGGAAGGAATAAAAACATTAGTCAAATGCGTACATGGAGATGTGGAAAGAAGCAGATATTTTCAGCAGCTGCAGATCAGCTTGCTTTGTTTCCTGTGAAATGTATGAAGTGGACGCCCAGGTCATGTCGGTTTGAAACTCAGGTGCAAGCTCATGTAGTTTTTCAGTGTGTATTCTTAGAAATAGATGTTCAACGAGGTATGGAAGAAAATCGAAGCAGGGCAGGAAGTGAGGGTAATAAGTGTTTCTACTGTAGAAGAAGACCTTCTATTTCAAACTAACTTTTGACTATGACCCTGCTGTGACTGTTGACTTAGAAGGTTCTCTGTCCCAAGGATGGTGTAGAAGTGCACTTTACACTTTGAATCTCTCGCTCTTTTCTGTGTGCAATTCAGACAATTACATTGCAGTTTCCTTGACTAAGAAGAGCTCAAATTATGGAGAAAGACAAACACTATATGATTTCACTCATGTAGAAGATAAAGAAACAAAATGGGTGAGTGAAAATAATCCCTTAGATTATGAGACCAAAATGGCGATCACCAGAGGGTGGGTAAACCATGTAAAGGGGATAACTATATACTGGTGAATGGAAACCAGACTTTGATGGAATGTAATATATGCAGAGGTAGAGTTATAATGCCAGACACACCTTGAAGCTAGATAATGTTATAAGCCAATGCCACTTCAATCAATGAAAGATGTTTGCAAATAGGTTAAATTACATGTAACTTTTAAAAGTTGAAATTTCTTATCAAGACCTTCCTAGGTATGTTACTAAATATTAGCATGAAAATAATCAT
Source organism: Uropsilus gracilis (assembly GCA_004024945.1). Lineage (NCBI taxonomy): Eukaryota > Metazoa > Chordata > Mammalia > Eulipotyphla > Talpidae > Uropsilus > Uropsilus gracilis. Next base: position 58,389 of record PVHY01007259.1, read on the forward strand.
AAAAGGCCAGGCAT